>BNST01000574.1:0-238571 GCA_019650275.1 Xylocarpus granatum | reverse complement strand
CAGGAGGTGAGGGGGGGCGGGTGTGGGAGGGGGGGGGGGGGGGCCTGGGGGGCGGTGGGGGGGCGCGGGGGGGGCTGTGTGAGGTCGGGGTCCACCCCCGCCGGTGACGGAGCCGGCGCGTGATGGTCACAGTTACCCGTGTACAGGATTGTTAGAATCAAAAGGAAAGCAAGTCTTGCAGCTGCAGCCATGGGTAAACAAAGAAAAAAAATGCCGTAACTATTTGTTGGAGATGAGGCAGCAGGACAGAGCAGACGAAGTACGAGACTTAAATGAACTTATGAAATGAAGGATTAAGAGTGAGAGAGACAGAGAGAGGTGCTAGCAGCGGGGGTATAAATAAATAAATAAAATAAGTCTTGCCCTTGCCTTTTTCTGAAAAAAGAAACGAAGTGGCTTGGCTTTCGCATGTGATATGGTGGGCTTGGGCTTGGGCTTGGGCTTGGCTAATGCCAACGACAATGCACACGTGGCGCATTAGAACACTCTATGTCAGTCGGTGGAGTGGGTGCGTCCGTATATTGCGTGTAAGGACAGTCTCAGCTGATACACGGTAGCATTACGCGATTCCTAATGTAACAAGTTAATTGTTTAATTAATAAAAAATTCTAGATTTTTTAATGTTTATATTATAATTAAAAGGGCTAATTATAACAAAATAGATTAAAATAGATAATAAAAACAATATATAATAATAACATTAATCAATATCACGACCCTCACATACAACCAAAAATTTATATATAATATTTATATATAATACATTGAATGACAGACAAGATAATGAAAATTTAAAATAGTTTATCATATGCTAAATTAAAATAAATAAATAAAAAATTAAATTAAATTTGTCACATGTTCAATAATTTTCGTACATCAAATTAATCAACTTTATATCGCATATAGCACAGCAAATTCCTACAAAAGAATGCGCGACCGCATGACGTCATTGGCAGTGAATGCATTTAATGTGATAATATCAATTTCCATTTTTAACCATACTTTACTAATTATCGATTTCTTATTCAACAATAATGAAGGAATAAATCAATTTACAAAATCCATCATAAAATTAAATGTCACGTAACAAAATTTAATAAATAAAATATAATAATGAATAATAACATATACCATAAATACTAATTTTGCTTATAGTTTCTATTTCATTTATTCATCTAATTGTGTTATCTTTCATTATTTATATTAGTATGTATAAATATAATTGAATATATATATATATATATAACATCTACTATTAATTATAATTACTAATTGTTTAAATAAAATAACAACATAAAAATGAACAGTATTGTTTTACTAAATAAAATCCATGCAAAAGCAGCAAAAAGACAACATCTTTATATATTACTATATAAATAAATATATATTATTACCAATAGTTTATCAGACACATAAATTCTGGGCTAACGACAGTAAATTATCTCTATAATTTGACCTTATGACAATTGGTGTATAGAACTAATTTTAGTTTTGGTTTCACATAAAACCAAAACCTACTCTATTTAACAGACTATTTCATTTTTAATTCTATTCGATTTCAATTGAGTTTCGATTTTAAAACATAATACCATTTATTATAATTATTTTAATTTTATAATTTTTAACTCTAAAAAAAATCTTTAAAATATTAAATAATGTTATTAAATTGTAAAATAATGAAATGTGTAAATAAAAAACTAAGCGATTAAAAGATAATAAAAATTATAATACTGATATTTATTATTTATTATATTATTATTTGACTTAATATTACTTATAATAAAATAAATAAAATTTATTTTATATATATATTTAATAATATATATTAACAATATTAGTTTATTTATAATTTTAAATAATAATATAATAATATGTAATATAATTATGATTTTATTAAATTATTATATAATAATATAATAATTAAATTAAATATTATAAAGATATATTAATTAATTCAAATATATTTATTATACTTTTTAATAAATTATTATTAACTAAATACAAAAATATTTTATAAAAGAGTTATGCTTATAAAATATTATCAAGGACTTGCATGAAAAATATTATCTTTAGCTATTATTAACGCAGAAATGAGGGATTAATATGTTATTTTTGTAAAATATGTTAGGCAAAATGTCCATTTCAACCTTAAAACTAACAGTACATACCAAGAGTTAAAATAGATAGATAACCAATATGAAAGAGGGAAAGGTGAAAATCCTCCTTCCTAAGGGAGAGAATCTATAAAAGTATATTGACTTGACAGGAAGACCGATGTGGACAACTAGACCCCATTTGGCTCAAGTGCTGGATTCACTAAACTCGAAACAATGAATGTAATGTGAAGAAAGGAAGACGAGGGACATCAGGGTGCCCGTTTCTCTTCTAACCAAAACAAGTTTTTAACGCGAGTCCCACTACAACACATGCGTATATTATAATATATATTTTTTTGGGTGTATGGTAATTTAAAAATAATTTTTATAAAAATGAAAATAAATTTATTTTATTAAACTTTATTATATTTAAATATACAAATACATACATATATTATAACTAAATCCTTTTAATTGTTATTAACAACAATTTTGAAAGATTAAAATAATTCTTAGGTAACAATTAAATTTTAAATTGTAAAGTAAAGATTTTAAAGTTTTCTTTAACTATTAAATTATTAAAATATTTATATTGTTATATAGATTGAAATTTATCAATTATTATTTAAAATATTTATTTAATAAAATAATAACATAATTTTTACTTAAAAAAAATTATAACAATAAAAATAATAACATAATTTTTCATATCAAATACTTGTAAATAATTTGCTTCAAAAATATTACTTGAAAAGCCGTAATGAAATAACTTTATGTTGTATATAATAATATTATGTAGTAATAAATAAAAATGTCGTGAGAACATATTGTATGGAGTAAATATGGTAACAAAATAATTTTGTCATCTATATATATATATATATATATATATATATAATTTTATACTATTATTATTATTGTATAATATGATAATAATAATAATAATATATACAAATAAAATTTTATACAAGTAAAATCAAAAAATTATTATTTAGAGTTCAATTTAAGTGCATCATGATGAATGAGTGAGTTTAGGGTAATTATCAATCGAATTTCAGGCTCACAGTGTTAATGTTACTTTGCAAGTCAAATGAACGACAGAAGGGGGAAGCGGGTGCTTAATTTGAAATGATGATGCTAACTTGGCGGAATGATTATCGGATTTAAATATGGAGCAGCAAGCAAAATAAAAATAAAGCTCTGCCGCATCGCATGGAGTGTTGCTATTATTAGGCATCATTTGTACCCCAAACAAAGAAGCCATTTTTTATTATTGTTAGGCTCGTGAATTGTCACAACTGGGCTCTGGAGTGGAATCGAGTGGAGTTATTAACGTGTCGAATATCTTTTCAGTCAAAAATGCTGTGTTGCCAACGCCAATAGAATCATAGCTGCGCATGTTGCACCTATTCTTATTATAATATTCTTATTTTTTATAGTCTTCTTACACTTTTAAAAATTATTTATGTAATAGAATTTATATAAAATTAAAAAATATTATTATAAAAAAATTATAATTTAATTATATTTTTTAATGTAATAAAATCTTAAAATATATTTTAAATATATATATATATATTATTATTGTTGTTGTTAATATTATTAATCAATTTTTCGTTAGCCAATTATGATTGACTGCATAATCCAACTCAGCACATAGAAGCTATGGTTCCATGTACAGTGGATTTGCGTAGCCACCCTTTATTATATAATCCACTGTACACTTTTTTTGGCTGGGTTTGTACAGTAGATTTGTGCACAGCAGAAATTGTAAATTGTAATGATACCTATGTTATGTTTAGTATTGAATTGGACTATGAATATAAAATATTATTTTAAATATTAATTCATTAAAAATAATATTATATAAAATATTTTATATATATTTTTTAATATATTATTTTATATTATATTATTTTACTTAATTTATTAAAAAAATTTCAAATTTGGAATATGATATTATGCACGTCTGTCGCAGCGGCTGCCATCTATCACCATCATTTCATAGCACATGCTCGATTGATTGGTTGGTTCGCCTGTGTAAATTTGAAATTAATATACTTTGATATAAAAAAAAATATATCAGAACAATGAAGACCGAATAGAAGACAACAAACGACAAACGCCCGGAGATAGACTGGGTAGCGACTGAGGGAATGTAGACTAATTTATATATATATTAATATTATAAATCTTTTAAAATATCATTATATTATTTAATTCAAAAAATAAATCAATGAGTGACACGTGCCCACCATTTATTTGCTCTGGTGACAAATAGTAGCCGCCCAACATGGGTTTATATAGAATTTGTGTAACAGTGCAATTAATTACAGTCGAGTCTGGTGTACTAATATACCAATTCCTAGTTACTCTTTTTTACTATGCATCCAATTAGTTACTTTGCACCCACGTACACGTTATCAATTTTTTTTATGGTTTTTTTAAATAGTTAATATTAAATAACTATATTTAATATTTAAACTTTTTTTGTTATTGTTTTGATAATCATTTAAATTATAATTAATTTATAATTACTTTTTATATTAGCATTTTATACATAATACATAAATTATATACTTTTAAATAAAAAATAATAAAATATACTTAGAACAGTATACAATTAGATAAAATAATATATTATTGGTATTACAATTTTAGTACTTTAAATTTATCATATTACAATATTAGCTTTAATTTTTTTCATATGTTGAGGAATAAGTCCTTGAGATAATAACAATCAAAATACTACAGCTACTTATGAGGAAAAAATCATGTCATATAATTTGAATGCTAATAAATAATTTTATTTTGAATTTCTTAAATTATATAAATTAGATTTATAAGATTTTAATTATAAAAATGACGCACGCTTGTGTGTTATGACTGCAAATTGTACATTTATGAGTGTGGAAAATACCATTCAAACGCTTGCTTCCTTGTATGGTATCAAAGCCAATCAACTAGCATCTCTATTGTGTTTTCTTCTAACTACTAAGGTCTTGGTCAAATGTTAAAACCTACTAACCTTTGTTACTCCACTAGTAATTAACATCCATAATCTCTTTCGAGATAACTATGCTACCTAGAAAGCATGGATGATTCCTTATTTGTACTCTTAACCTTTTTGACAATGGGAATGGTATTTTCAAAAGGCTATCTACTATTTCTTATTGTGGCACTACTACCAAAACTACCACTCCCAATCTTAACCTTACATATGCCCAACAGGGGCATCAAGATGCTCTCATCTTGAATGCTATGTTGTCTACCCTTATTGAACCTATTGTTGTCCAAATATGATCCTCTCTTATTTCTAAGGATGCTTGGTGTGCTTTCAAGTAAAGTTTTGCTTCATAATCTAAGGTTAAAGTTATACATCTTTGATCCCACCTCTCTTAACCTTTGCAAAGGCATACAAATATCTACAAATTATTTTTATACTATCAAGAAAATTATTGACAAATTGGTTATTACAAAAATTCAAAATAAAAAACTACTACAAATTCTACTACTGAAGTAGAGTACGTTGTAGTTTTAAAAGCTACAAAGGAAGTTGTTTATATAAAAAATTTTATTGCTAAACTTGGTGTGTTACCATTGTTGATTCCATTCTACTATATTGCAATAACAATAGAATTATAAGTGAACGAACTAAGGTCTCATTAGAAATTCAAACATACACTATAACTATTTCATATAATTTGTGAGATTGTTAAAAAAGTGGGTGAAATGCTATACTTTGATATTATTCAAGATAGATGTAAATAAGGTTTATTATGGGTAGTTATTAAATATGTTACGACACTCATGGAGATATATAAATGTTCAATTATGAATCCATTACTTTTAATACATTATGAGAGTATGCTCTACATACATAGCATTAGATGCAAAGGTTTGAGTTTATCATGACCTTAATCCAATTGCAATATAGTATGATGAAAGGATTCGACAACTAATAACAAAAAGGTTTATTTAAAGCTTATTATTTCATTATAATTTGGGTGACCAATATACACTGCTAGCTATCAATCTTAGTTTGTAGGTATATTTAATTAATTATGAGATGATTTGTTCAATATCAAATGAATTAAAAAGGTTGATTTAGAATTTTAATATATGACTACTATTAGTTTTATGGTGAACCCATTGAATCATGCTCAAATTGATAAAGAACCTATTTAAGATCATTTCTTTATCAAAAGTGTTGAAGGGAATTTTGAAGTGTTAGACTATCTAAACATAATACATTTCTTAAATGGTATTATAGTAATTTTTAAATGAATTAGTATATAATGAGATTATATATTAATTAATGAATTGTAATACATATATAATGTGATTCTATTTTATCAAATAATTAATATATAATATGATTATATATTAATTATTAAATTAAATATGTATAGTTTGTTAAGTGGACAAGTGACATAATTACAAATTATCACCGGTTAGAATTATGATAATGTTTTAAATTTAAAAACCTTAATTTTTATCTCAAATAAAATCACCCAATCTCAAGTAAGTTCAAGCAAGGATGGATAAAACATAGAGAAAGGTGTCCATAATCATTCTAAAATTTCAAAGAGTTAAAAAAAAAGTGGTTTTAACCTTTATGTTTTAAATATTATCTATTAACTTGTTCAACAAAGATTTTGGGTAATAAGCACGTTAAGAATTCTTTCACATGACATCTTAAATAGGAGCAACACACTATCTCACCAATAAGGTGCAGAATTCAAGCTTTCGCTGAGGCTGGTTGGGCAAGAGATAGAGATGATCTTCGCTCAATAAGTATGCATTGCATTTTTTTTTGGGGGGTCAAATCCATATCTGAAAGCTATAAACAAGAAGCCATAGTTTCACGAAGTAACACGGAAGCTGAGTACAAATCCCTTGCTAGCACGACAATGGTTGCAGACCATCGCTTCTGAACTTGGAATTCAAAATTCTGTATCACCAATGTTGTGATGTGACAATATTAGTGCTACATACCTCTCTGTCAACCATTTGCTTCATGTTAGAACAAAGCATATGGAAAGAGATTTTCCCTTTTGTTCGTGATCAGGTCAACAGTGGCAAACGACCAGTTCATTTCCTTTCATCAAAGGACAAATGTGCCGACTGGCTGACTAAACCTCTTGCGACTTCTCTCGATTCATTGACATTTGTACCAAAATCAATGTTTGCGAGCTCTCCTTGAAGTTGCGGAGGAGCTAAGTCTTTCGAGATAATAGCAATCAAAATATTGAGACTACTAATGAGGAAACAAACCATATGTCAAAACAACTTGGATGCGAACTGGTAATTTCACTTCTAATAAATCTCTTTGAAAATTATGTAAACTAAGCTTTTCAAGGTTTATATTATTATGAAACAAACAATTACATAAATGATTGCAAACTGTACGTTTGTGAGTGCCATTCAAATATTATTATAGCTTAGAGAGTGAAAATAACATAAAAATGATTATTATTTGTGTTTCAAAGTTTTTAATAAATAGAAACAGCTTAAATGCAATTTGGCTGAAATCTTGCCTTAACATCATCATACCAATTCTCTCTCTCTCTATATATATATATTTATTTTCACAATGGAATCCAATTCTCCATTTTCGTGCTTATTATTTTAATAATAATAATAAAGTTTTCTTTGGCTATTTCTATTCTACAATGAAGATTTAGATTTTTACAGTTTGTTAACAGACTGGAAATGATGTAGCCTGCAATTGGATTCTATTTTCTTGGAAAATTGGTTCCTTGTAAGAACACGATTGATTGCGGTGTACATACATTGACTTATTCCTTTTTCTTTCAAGTTCATGTATTATTATTATTGTTGTTGTTGTTATTGTTTAGAAAATGGTTGGTGTTCCAATCAATAATAAGGATTGCTAGTTGAATTTAAAATGCTAAAGATTAAGTAAATGTAAAATTAATTAATTGAACTCATTGATCGTGAATCAACCCCACAAAGCGCTCACATGAATAGATAGTGTTTTCAAATTTGATTATGTGAACAATAATATCATTTAATAGAATAATCATTTAAATTGCACCCTCCACTAGTGACCATTGAAAATGTATCACTTAAAATGGATGACAGTTGGGTCATACATGACTCCATATCAACTCAGATCAGACTCAGCACTTTAAGCAAACAACCAAATGTGACAAAAGCACAAATGATTAATTAAAATTAATCACACGACTTACCAACAGCCAATGATATTTTAATTAGTTATTTTTTTTTCTAAAATAAAAACCAAAATATTTATAATCCCTGTGTCGGATAGAGATTCGAGAATTCGACAAGACACGATACGAACGTGTCATAAATTTATCAGCCAAACTAGGCCGACCTTTTAAATATTAGACACCACACCAGTGTGAATGAGCTTCAGAGTTTTGCAGGTCGAGCCACTCACTTTGCAAGCTGTACCCTACTTTCGCCTATATTTCGGCCACCCCCAGCGATGCGGCTCGTGGAGGCCCTCCAACCCACTCCATGGTTAACGGATGAGTGGAAGTCGCTAAATGAGGACCAAAATTCGAGCTTAATAATTCTACCAATTAAAAAGAAAATAAAAATTATGTTGCACAGATGGAATTGCCCAACATTCAACAAGATTTTCCATCTACCCGTCTTTAATTTGTACCAAGGACACAATCACAGTTACATCATCAAGCTTGCCGCCCCTATATCCAACATACCCAGCTGCTTGTGCTGCATCTGCAAACGGACTTCTACTAGATCCTAACTTCCCAACTGCTTGTGCTCTCACCGCCAAAGATTCTGCTATTTCCTGAAAAAACAAATTCACACACAAACAAAAATCCAGCTAAGAAAACACTGCAAACTTATATGAGTTTTGTTTTGACAAAATGCATCAGTCAATAATCATTAATATCTTCTGAGTTGCTCTTGGGATCAAAATCTAGAACAACAACCATGAGAACAAATGTTGGGTTACCATCACCATTCACTATCTATTGCATGTCTCTGCAACTATTGTGGTAGGCTTAAAACTATATTTGCAAGACCATTTTCATACGGTACAGGAAAAACAACTTTGGCAAGTACAAGTAAATAGAGTCAAGGGCTAGCACCTGAGGTTTGAGGCCATCTTCCAGTGCACAGGAGATAATTGAAGCTATTTCTGGCTCATATAGATTGTCAAACAGCCCATCAGTAGCGGTGATGATCACATCACCCTCATCCAAATTAATTTTGTACTCCTGAAATGAAAGCTTTTTAATACTATTTCAAAACTTTCAACTTCTCCTTCCTCCTCTCCCACTAACAAAGGAATGCATGCTCATAAATTTTGAACCCTTGACCTTGTAAATTGTCATGTAAACTAAACATCTGACAAGTTATAAAAGCTTTGGTTTATTATAATTTATAATGACAAGACATTGCTCTTTGGATCATAGCTTAAGAAAGTTTGATTTAAAATGTATATCAACACTTCATACCTTGACAAGTCCTGAGGGATCATCACCATTCTCAATTTGTACCGGAATGTTGAATTCATGAACCATTGGAGAAGATCTCTTTAAGACAGCTCCATTTCTTATAATGATAAATCCTGAATCTCCAATATTTGCCACTAGAAGAGCCTGTAAACACAGATGTACTGTATACCCTGAGAGAGGAGTTTCATCAATATATTTTAAGCTGTAAACAAAAATGTCAATTTTTTTTTAATTATTAGGTAAGAAAAAAAGGATAGAGCAACATTATAAAATAAGATTGATTTGATTTTCTCCAATATCAATACCTTTGATATTTACTTATCTGCAGCATGCCTATGGTTAAGGTAATTAACTTAGTGCTAAACAACATTTAACTGCGCTAAGAATTTTAGCAAATGAAAACATCGAAATTTCTACAATTACATTAACCATGTAAGCAACCTTATGTGGAAGCTGAAGCTCCAACAATCACAAATATGGCAGCAACTTTTGTCTTTCATTCAGCCATTTCTTTGATTATTAAGACAAACCATGTGTGTAACACTATATTTCACTTACATAAAGTACTTTCTGCTCAGAACTATTGCAACTGCAATTGATTTACTAGTACTACCAAGAACATTTTGTACACTTTTGTGATCCATATTTGATATTTATAAAAAAGAAAGAAGATTCTATTTTTATCCGCGTTCGGTTCTCCCTTCGTCTCTTGCTCTTGTAAACTCAGTCAAAACCTTGTAAACTAATCAACTCTGTCACAAAACTAAAATAGTTTTAATGATCAGACTAGTGGACAAATCTAAATGGGCAATGCCATTAAGAACTAACATTAGTTTAACAGAAGGGCAGATTTCTTGCCACTGCAATTTTCACAGACTAACAATGATAAGAAATGGAAATAAGAACTTCAATTCCAGTAAAGATATTAGAATAAATAAAAAATCCAAACATAAAAGCTGTCTATTTCTCACCTCTATTGCCACAAACCCACAGAATCATGAATTAAACTACCTCCAAGGTTGGTGTGAAGAAAACTTGAGCCTAAAAGCAACTTGCATAACTATGTTATCCCCGTGTGGATAAATTATCTGTTTCTTGAAAGTTATTTTTTTAAGCTACATCTGACTAGTTTATGTTTGTTTAGACTTGAATTGGGTCACATAATTCTTTTTGTTGCTATTTCATCTTGCAGTTAGGTATTCTTATTGTGAGCACACTTTGACATGCATACCACCTAGAAAATAGTACTTGGAATATAAAATCCCTATACAAGGTTATGTGACACTTATATAATTGACACATAGCTCAGGTTATTTATCATCATCAAATGTATTGATTCTGATTTTTGTGTTTTCATCCAACTAATATTATAATGCCATGTTAGTTTGTATACAATAGCTTTTATACAGAGCTGGTTTCTCTAGAATTATTCCCAAAAAACCTACTGCTGAGGTGAAAAGTAGGATTAAAATTCGAGGCATGACTCCACTGGGACTACATCAGTGAAGCTAGAATTATCTTTCCTGGTCACCTGATGACAGTTAGCCACCTTTTTCAATAAAGAGGGAAAATGGCGTGCTGGAACAGAAAATTTAAAAGCCAAGTGTGAAAAATTCCACTTTCAAGAGATTAACTGTTAAAAACTCAACCATATGCCACATCGATGTTGCAGCTGGAACTAGGGATCAGAAATAGCTCACAGTAACTGAACAATGGGAGAACTATCTTATGCCATTATTATAAATTATCATTGGCACTTCTCTAGTAGGCATTTTATTACCATAATTTGGAGTGACAGAAGATCTGACCTTTTCTTTTAAAATTCATAAGATTAGTAACATCCCCTAATTATCAAATAACAGCACACTCATAATCAGGCACTGGTTTTTACCCAGAATTTGCAGAAACATGTGTATTTAGTTCAATGCAGGAATTCCCTAGTACCTTCATCAGGTTGCTTAGAATTGCAAACGAGTTCACACTGCTGCATAATTTATTGGAAAAAAAGAATGTATGGTCTAAGTTATGAAGTAAAACAGGAGTTTTCCATCTGACTATAATTCGAATAAAATAGCCATTAATTTATGCCCTAACACACACACACACTTAGAGAGAGAGAATTTATGAAAATAATGTGAGTAGCAATTGCTCACTTCAACAATGTGGGCAGACCAAAAGTATCTCCAGTTTTGCTAAAATCATACCTGACCATCACAGCAAGCAACTAAAACAGTAGAAGATCCAGGTGATTGTGTTTCTGCAGCACTTCTTTTGAGAATCTCAACTGGATCAGTTATTGGAAAGCTTTTGTTATCTGAAACAATTTTCCCACAGTTTTGCATGAATTCTTGGCCATAAAATCCAGCTCTGATTCCTGAAGGATTAGGCAGAACAAAATTGATGACTGAGTTAAATTGCAAAAACATTACAATGACATTCAATTTGCACACTTTATATCTGTCACAATTCTAATATATGGACAATCATAAGCTGTCACTTTCACATGCCAGTCACTGCACTTTATATAATACATGACAAGGTGAAATCACTTGATGACAAATATAAGTGGAAAACTAAGTAGACCTCGCCAAAAGTAGTTGTTTACCAAACACTGTTGTCCTTTCAAAGCATAGTAGAAGTACCACAATCAGAAAAAAAAATAATAAAATAACAAGTAAATAGATGAGTGTATATGTTTGAATGATATATTTGGTTTTCTTTTTCTTACATGTGAATGTAAAAGAGGTAAGTTGTTTCTTTTTACAATGCAAAACATCTGAAAAACTGGTAATTTGGTATATATGTCCTTTAACGTGTTTCATATACTTGTATTTACATGTTAGAAATACTTTCAAGTTAAAGAGTTCAGGAAAACAAACAAAATTGACTAAATAATATAAAATAGATAAAATTGTCATTGTTGTTAACTTAGTAACTTATAGAAAGTAATTAAAAATTAGAACATACCAGTAGGTGTTTTATTTTACTTGAATAATACTCCCAAGTTGTTTGACGGTATGATATCTAATTTATTTTTTTTAACTTATGATATTATAGTTTGTTGTATAAAGGACAAAACTTAATTAGGGTTTTATATAGTAGGAAATTGATGAATTGCATAAGGGTAAATTTTTGGGTAAAAATTTAAAATATCTCATGCAAAAATTTAGAAATAAATAAGAAATAAATTTTCACTTTTTTCCAATTCAGATGAACATATTTTAAAATAAATAATAGGCTTAAAAAACAAACAAATTAGAATGTTTGAATGACTAGCATTAAGTTGTATTCAAACTTCAAACGTAAAAACAAAAACGCACTGGATGTGACCAACTGATACTTTCTATTAACCCTTTTATGTACATTACATGGTGAAGTACATTCGTGTGCTAATTAATTGTTTCTCCCTTTCCCCCTTCTTTCTACTTTTCAGCTTTGACTTGATATGATTTTCAAGTGTAATAAACATTATTTAGAGTACAAAGATCTCTACCAAACTGTAAAAATTATGCTAAATTGTCAAGCAATTGGGTTGTCTAATCTGGAGAATATCTGCAGATACATATGTAATTCAGATTACCAATCATTGGCTTGTCTAATTGGATATAAAACACATACCGTCAAATGACCACTGACCAATTCCATCAGCAACACCAAGCCAGCTCTGGCAAGCCACAAAATAAGCATCTGCTTTACCTGTCAATGCCTGGAAATCATTAATTGTTGAATTATTTAGCCTGAACCAACTCCAAAACCAACCGATAACTTTAGTTACTGAGATGAATTTAAAACCAAAGCCAACCAATAAATTTAGTTCCTGAAATCAATTGAAAACCTATCACCTGCCATTTTCAATCAAAATCTATGAAATAACTTTTCTGCAGGTCTAGGAAAGCTAATTCTTTTTTGTAAACAGAAAAGGTGAACATAAAAGGAAAAATTCTTGTGGCAAAATGATAACAATTTACCTTGGAAGGATGTGCTAATGAAGCAGCACCAGAAGATAACAACAATCCTGTAGTCAATTTTTCCTCCCTGTTGGACACAAAATCAAATGTGAAGAGTAGGTCGAGGGATAAATTACTAAATTTTGTCAATGTATATTCTCAATTGGTTCCCATTTATTACATCCGAGCTTTTCAAGAAACCAGGCCATCAAGTACTCTTAGAGTCCACTGATTAGTTATCCTTACAAATATTATGGCTCAACAATATAGAAACAAAAAAAGAATAAATGTTTTGTCACGTTTAGATCTCAGTTTTAATCCTCTTATTTTCTTATAAATTTCTGCCTGGTCTTCTAAGTTTACGGCTATATCATGAGTTTAGATTAGCCATGTTTTGTTTTGTCCCTATGTTTCTGGGGATTTTCACCTACAACTTTTGATGCTTCATCTAGTCTAATTAATGAACCCCAAGGGTGACTCTAATGTCTAGAAAATAATTTCTTTAACTTACTGAGCTAAAAGATAAGTTAAAACAATAATACTAGCATCCCAAGTACTTAATCGACTCAATAAAAGTAGAAATTTTAAGAATAAAAAGTCATGTGGGCAACTAATTCAATCCATGCATTTACTTTAATATACCAAAACCTAAGAAGATGTACAACTGATTACTCTCATGAAGATTGTAATAAAAAAACAAACATGTTATTGTAATAGTAAGCATGTTTCTACACCTCTACTGTATCCACTAAACTGAATAAGTAATTGGAAAAGACAGTCACTTGAGATAGATACACACCAAAATTTATGGAGTATTGAAATTTGAGGGAAGGATAAGAGCAGGATAAAGGAAATTAACAGCAAACCTCTTCAAAGCAGCTCCAATTATTTGGGATTCTTGTACATATGAAACCAACACTTCTGGCGTATTACTGCTTAGTGTACCAAGCTTGGTTACTTCTTCCTTAACTGAGGAAGGTACAGAGCCATCTAACTATGAACCAAATATAAACAGTATAGCATCATGTCATTTAATTAGAAAAGAACTGTTCACACTTAAAGCATAGAAGACAGGCTAACCAGATGAACAAAAATATTTTGAACTGGTAATGCCATGGGGTTCCAGATGAAATAACTGTGCTTTTGGGGAAAAACAAATAAATGTAATATAATGCATTAGCAGCCCGTAAAATCATCTAGCAAGACAAAAAATCTAAGCCCAAAGCATTATTCACCATATGCTCAAAGTCAGAGTTTGAAATTTAGAAGGTTTGAGCAAGGATTTAAAACATGTGATCAGCCTTTTTTGCAGAAAAAAAACCAAAACCAATTAAAAAGGTTTTACCAATCCAATAGAATTTTAAATGTAAAGCCAGCACATCCTGGAAGGTTCCAAAATTCTTCTTGTTAGTTGTCTAGCTCTCCAAAGCACTAACTTAGAAGCAGAAAAACACACACAGGCTTCACTCATCTCAGGAGTGCAGGCACTGCCTTTCTGGTCCATTTCTTCTCTGTTCCATAAATCTTCTCTGCTTATCCATTGAGATGGAGAGCGGTAAGTATGGAAGCTAATGAAATTACCAAGTCATGTTTGAGCAGAAGGAAAAAGAAATGGCAGCAAGCTGCCTTATTGGCAAAGTTTTCTTACAAAACTAGTAAACCTGTAAGCTTTTAAATTGGTAATACAACAGATGTGAAGAACAGACAGGAAAAAGGTATTTTCAGGTTGTCTGTTAGCTTCAATAAATCTCTAATAGTTGCCAAATCATCTGGGATTGTGAAACATCGAAGGAAGAATTCACACATACATCTTTTTGAGTTCAAATACACAAAATTCCAGTGCTTTGTAGGAGTAAACAGGTAGCATTAGGTGGAGATTGATGCTGATCCAACAGGGGCATGCATAGGGAAGTTTATCAGGCCAATAATAAACATAGATATCACTAATCCATTATAAAGGGAGCTTAGACTCAAGTTGTTGGAAGATGGAAGTTAAATTGTACTTCCTATAATGTATGAAAGGTTACTGGAACTTTGATTCCATGGTGGCAATAGTGGACATGTTTTTAGGGAATGTATAACTCAGCCTGGGCAATCAGATAAAAACCCCAGGAATTGAAATTTGGATCGTAGATGAGAGCCTTGGTCTTTGCAGAAAGATTGAAGCAAGCCAGAGCCAAGTGATGCAAGATCAGCAAGAACAAAAAGGAACAATCATATTCTGGTGCCAAAGTTCATGCTGAGTCGTGTTCAGCTTTGGAAAGTAATCCAGAAAAGATCATAGAGCTGGCCCCACAAAATCCATACTCAAAGATTAATGGACAGTAAATGTGGGAAAGGGAAAAGAGCCAGAATGATAGACAAACAGGATTAAAAGAAAACCTTCATAATTCCAATTTGCATTGAACAGAAGTAGAAAAATCAGATGAACTGTGTTATATTAGTGTTGCTTCTAAACCCACCATTTCTTCCCCACAATCAGCCCACACTATCCAGCCCAAAATACCCAAAAATGCACTACCCAGTTCAAAAGTGATCAAGTGGCCTTAAATAAGAAATTGAAATTGAAGGCACTGGAAATTTAAAAAGATAAGAAAAATTCCAAGCAATGTCCAAAGTTCAAAAGGGCCAACTATTTTATGGATGTGAACCTACCCAGCACCAAGAAAATTAACCTGTCAGAATTTAACCCCACCCAGGTTGGTAGATGATCTCCCAAGCATCTCTTATTAGTACAGCAATTTTAAGAATAGAAAGGGGAGAAAATAGAGAAAAAGAGGAGATAATTTCAAAAGAATGGGAAGAAAGAATGAAGGAATTAGGGGGAGAAATTAATTAGCCGGTTAAATTAGAAAACTAAACTGGAGAATATCAACAGCAGGTGCATAATTGGCTGGATAATAGCAGAGATTAGAGAGCTCATTTCAGAAAGAAATTGTTTTAAGATTAAACACATTCCAAGAGAAAGCAGCTTTGATGCTATCTCTTGCAAAGCTAGTATGGTCTTATTGTAAACAAGTTATTTGGCTAGAGGATGGTACTGAAGAAATATTATTTTGTTGTATTTGTCTTGATCTTTAATGAATCCTTTCAAGTTTCAAAAGCAAATAAGTAACAGTAAACAAAGATACATTATAGATACAAGGTAAAATAATTTTGAAAATGTTTTAAGGAGAATGCACTCAACAACCTTAGAAAGCTTTGGGGAGGCTTGCTCACTGATCAAGTAAGCACCTTCAGCCTGTTAATTCACTGCAAGCTTATGATTACACATGGATTGTAACCCTATGCATCCAAAGATTACCATTTAATCTCAATCTATTCTCGATATTAACTGTTTAACATTCCTTTGGAGTAATTCCTATCAGCACTGGATTTCCTATTTGAAAGAACCTTAAAAAAATATGCAATAGTTCAATAAATATGTAAATTCTTAAGATTTTCTACAATGCTTGATGACATCTATTAGTTTATTGTAATGTAACAAAAATCTCCACCTTCACTCAATGAAGACTGCACTTAGACTAATTGGATACATGAAATTGTTTTTTTTCTAATCCTGAAAAAATCCAATATTTTTTACCATACTTCTATAATTTATCAACTGTGTTGTGGGTGGTTTTGTCATCAAGAATTGGATCAGCTTCCAAAGAGATGAACTTTGACATTACTTCAGTCACATCGCCTTCCATTCCCCCTTCACTAGTCACATGGTTTGGCTCTGTATCCATATTATGCTCCTCGGCAGCTGTAGTAATATCTGTAATTTCTATGTGCTGACTCTCCTCGTTACTTTCCAGGGATGCAAAACTATTAGGTTGTTCAATTTCAAATTCAGATCTGTAAGCAGCAAATTGGGTCTTTTCACGAGCAGCTTTATCTTGTAAAACTTCCAAAGAAGTAAAAACCTTCCGGACATCAGAAACAATATCTGACTTGGAACCAATAGACGAAGAATTAACTTCCTTTTGACCATGTTTTTCGGAATTAATCTCAAATGCACTGCTCTTTTCATATTGTTTAATATCCTCAAGATGAGAGACAGTAACTGAACCTAAAATTTCACCATTGGCCTTCTCACTAGAAACATCTTCAGCATGTACATTTGTTTGAAAGTCAGTAAGATCACTAGTTTTGACGTCCGAAACAGTGTCTTCCAACAACCTTTCATTTGATTTCAATCTAAGAGCTTCCACCAACTCACTATCACTGTCAAGTGCACTGCTGGTGTCTTGTCTATGCAAAGCAGGTTCAATACATTGATCTGGGTCAGTCTCAGAAAAATTATACTTGACTGGCTTTTCTAAAACATGACTAGATTCCTTCTCCATTGTACCAGACAGTTCTCCTACATTAGTACTCGAATGAGCAGTTGTAGCTGATTCTTCTACCTTTACATTTCTTTCAATTTCGTTCCAATCTCCAAAACGATACAAAACGGTGCCATCATAACACTCTGCCAATTATAATAATTTGGCTAAAAAAAGGGGGTTTGAATTCGGAGTTTCAAATTAGTAACCTAATTCACATTCTTATTTAAGAATTCAACAGGGAAAAAAACGATGAGAATATTGAAAAAATAGAAGAGCATACCAGTGGCAGAAACAATCATCAAGTCCACAGAAGAAGAATCGTTGTTAGTGCATGATATCAAATTATTACTCAATCTTTTTTTTTGGGGAGTAGATATGCCAATTGATCTTGTTCTTGGTCTTGGGGAGCAGCACATGCACATTTGCTGTGTAATTAACAGGGTTTTATGACAATTATAATTGAAGCCCACGGAACAAGCTTCCATGGAACCACGAAATAAGAGATCATTCATTTCATTTCAAAGAATTACAATTAGCACATACATACATATATATATATATATATATATATATATTATTTTGCTTTTATCATTTTTATTTTCAAGGGCAGAAATTTGTTAGGGTAATGGGGAATTGAATGGATAAAGTCTATTTGTTGTTAAGATTCTGTCAGCCCTGAATGCAGAGATGGTTTGGACCGACGGACTCCACAAAAATGGAATCCAACGATTTGGATTAATTAGGAATAAAAAAAAATCAAGATTGTTTGCAATTGATATAAAAGATCGTCTACGCACTTCAAATAGTTTTTTGCACCAGTAGGATGCTCTTGGTTTTTTTTTATTTTTAATAAATTAATATACAAAATATATGTTAATAAAATTTTATAAATTAAATTTGTATTTTATGATATAAATTTAAATTTTAATTATTTATTATTAATTATTTATATTTATTTAAATTTTTAAAAAAAATTAAAAAAAAATAATTCTAACATTGAAATCTAAGGATGTGCGCTGGGTGTTACTTCAGGCACACAGAGCTTGCTAGGTGCGCGGGTCAGCACTGGATAAAGCCACTGAACTGCATTGAAAAATTAGAATATAGTACTAGTTGATCCGATTTTACCCGATAACTTTGACCCGCAGCCCGATAATTTTTTTAAAAAAAATATTAATTAATTTTTATTTATTTAAATAAGTAATATTTACTAATTCATTTTGTTTTACCGTTCAAAAAGCATCACCAATTATCATTTCGTTTGCCGTTTGCCAATGGTTTAAAAAATATATTTTTTAATAATTAATTAATATTACAATAAATAATATAATTAAAATAAATAATTTAATAAAATATTAAAATACAAATTTAATACAAAACTACACTAATAAAATTTATATATTATGCACTATTTTTTTTATTCCTTTAATTTTTTTTATTCATAAAATACATATTTATTTATTAATTTAATCTATTACATTCCACTTCAATTTCAATATAATTTAATTCATTTAAAATAATATAATTTAATAAGTCTACCAAATGAGTCATTAGAGTGTATAATTTAAGCGTACAATCTTATATATTAATACTATGATAATAATATTCCTTTAGTACAATAAAAACAAGATTCCTGACTGGTATGGTTAGATTTATATATATATATATATATATATATATATATATAGAGAGAGAGAGAGAGAGAGAGAGAGAGAGAGAGTAGGGGCTAGGGAGGGCCCCTGTTTACTTCGTGGACATTGGTGGGTTTAGTTGTGCAATAGAAGAAACCAAGATAGATACAAAATTACAGATAGTTGAAGAAATTTGGAGATGTGGATGAACTTCAAGTTCCTATTGGTCCGTAATCTATCCACGACACTTTCACAGATTTCCTCTCCAGATTTCATTATCCTACCTGGCTCTCTAAAAATCCTCCTTTGGATCTATCTAATAAGCTGAGCGAAAGCAAACTAAGCATCATTATTCTCCACCAGTATTGTATAGGGAAAGATAAAAAAAAATCCACTTACAAAAATGGCTGCAGCGGCAACATCTGGGGCTGTCCTAAATGGGTTGGGTTCTTCATTCTTAAATGGAGGGAAGATCGAGAGGCATGCCTTGTTGGCTGGCAGAGTTGCAAGTGTTGCTGCTCCTGGAGCTAGGAAATCTGTTGTTGTAGCTGCACTTCCACCAAAGAAATCTTGGATTCCTGCTGTTAAAGGTGGTGGCAACTTACTTAATCCAGAGTGGCTTGATGGATCGTAAGCTACCTAGCTTTTCCCATTTTCTTTTTCCTTCTTTCTTTCGTTTGTTCATTCAAATGCAAATTTTAAAAAAAAATCGATAAAATTGTAACTGGAATTATTGTAGACTCCCAGGTGACTACGGATTCGACCCCCTCGGGCTTGGAAAGGACCCAGCATTCCTGAGATGGTACAGAGAAGCAGAACTTATACACGGCCGTTGGGCCATGGTAGCAGTTGTTGGTATATTTGTCGGACAGGCATGGAGTGGTATTCCCTGGTTTGAGGCTGGTGCTGACCCTGGAGCAATAGCACCATTCTCTTTCGGTTCTTTGTTGGGTACTCAACTTCTTCTAATGGGGTGGGTTGAGAGCAAGCGGTGGGTTGATTTCTTCGATCCTGACTCTCAGTCAGTTGAATGGGCAACGCCTGGTCAAGAACTGCTGAGAACTTTGCTAATGCTACCGGTGAGCAGGGATACCCTGGCGGCAAGTTCTTTGATCCATTATGTTTAGCAGGGACTATTAAGGATGGCGTGTATATTCCTGACACCGAGAAGCTTGACAGACTTAAGGTTGCTGAAATTAAGCATGCTAGGCTTGCTATGGTGGCCATGTTGATTTTCTACTTTGAGGCCGGCCAGGGAAAAACCCCACTTGGTGCCCTTGGTTTGTAATTCACATTGTAGATAATAAACAGAATATTCTGATAATTATCAAACTAAAATTTGTAATCTTTTTCCATCTATTAGTAGTAACACCCATTCATGTTAGATCAAGTTCTTCCTCCCAAATCAAAATGCAGACAACAGAAGCATAATTAAAAACAAAAAAGAACCTTAAAATTGAAATCATGTACTTCTTATAAAATAAGAACAACCACTTTTTGTCCTTGACCAATCAACCAAGAAAATGCAATGCCATACTCAAGTTTGTGATTAACAAGCAGTTTTTTGCGTGATATGAAGAGGAGATGCTGATTTCTAACTAGCAAACAATTTAGATACTACAGCAAAAGTAGAAGCTCATTCACTACCAGTAGCCATCAAAAATTCACCCTCGCATACGACTTCACCACCCACGTAAGCTTTGCCCTCCATTTTTGCTATTCCAAAGCGCTTCTGTAGCTTGATGAGTGTCATCCTCATGACTAAAGTGTCACCTGCAATTACTGGTTTCCTGAATCTTACTTTATCAATTCCTGCAAAGAAGAAATTTTCGCGGGAGCCACCCACTTCTGGTTGAAGCATAACCAAGCCACCAACCTGTGCCATTGCCTGGATCCAACAACCAGTTGCATCCATCATTATTCACTCACAATACAAATACAACATATCTAAATGGAAACTGCTTTAGAAAGTTTCACACTACAGTTATTCAAATGTTGCAGGCCAAATGAGCTTCAATCTCAATAAGGAAAAGTTGGTATTTCGCAAAGTATATTGTTTACACAGTTTTTACCAAAAATGAGCAGGGAACTTTGCCCAAGGCACTTGGGCAGTCTCAATGGAGTCCCTGGAAGCGAATGCCTAACAACACTCAAATGTGTATGGCAGAATTTCTATCAGTAGTATTTTTTGTTTCTTCCTAAAACAAATAAAATCCATCAAATCATGACTATGAAAATGTATTTTTTTTTGGTTAAGACCCTTTCAGCACCACACCTTTTTACAAAGTATTGTTTTGCGCGGACATCAGACGTTCGCTATCTTATCATTAATCTCATGTCCCATGATCAAATTATGTTCCAAGACACAGTAAAAGTTGAACTGAAAATGGCATTCTCATAGCATCTCAATTTGCGGCTGTCTTACATGCCTACAGTTTTTATAATCCTTAATTTTGAATGTACCTCCATTTTGCCTATAAGCTATCATTTGGCATTCCGCCTATAAGCTATCATTTGGAGTTAGTATTGCAACACTCAGCAATTTATAAAATGAGAAATTTCTATCCAATGCTCATATGCACTCATGAGATCGCTTTTCTGATGTCTAGGGCTTCTGGTGATAGTGCAATCTAGCAGTTTTCACCTTTCACTGTCTTGTAAAATGGTACAAAAGAAAAAACTTTATACAATCAAGGTATGAAAAAGTTTTGGAAAGAGCAGGATGCCTAAATGGCAAAAGAAGCCAGAATTGTATCATCTTGATTCCAATCAGTTCTACAATGCAAAAAGCTTAATCATCATCCACCCAGCGGATGCATCCAAAATACAGTCCTAATACACAATTTCTTAGAAGCTGTTATCAAACCTCATAGTTTGCTCAGTACACAACTCCTCAAGAACAAACAAGTTTAAAATTCCATATGTCAGTGAGTTAGCCTTCTACAAGCTACATTGGCTTGTTCAAAAGAAAAATATCGCAGTGAGTCTTGGACACCAAAATGTTGCTAGAATAGGGACAGATTGTGGATACAGTTACCAGTGAGTACTAGCTTTGCTAGAAGTGTTGGTTAATGGGGTAGGGGCAGATTTGAGAAAGGAGTGGTAAACCTGAATTGCAATTTGGCCAGCTGATGCAAAAAATTAGTGTTGGTACTATGTTTCAGCGCTACTTAATCCTAAGGTAAGTTTACCATATGGGAACTGGTATTGTTAAATCATACAATGAAGTTAAGGCAAAGTTAGTCATATGGTAGTAAAATGGGGCAATAATGTCTAGGTCCCTGAGTTTTTGTGTGTCCTCAAATAAGGACATAGCTCATCCAGTTGCATCAAAAAATTCTCTAACCCTTATTGAAATAACCAAACTATATAATATGGAATATGGATCATCACAATGCAAAAGTAACATAACACTAACAGATATTTCAATCATTTCTTAGGTCAAGGACTTATTTGGTATAAATGGAGAAACTATGTACTTGCTACAGAAATTATGAAAACACAGGGACCTGAATTTTATCACCCCACGGTACAATAGTATTAAATAAGGTTTAAGGTCCTATAATGCATCAGAATCTAGATAATCTACTCAGTTGCTCATCAATAAAATCTTCATATTCTCTTAGAACACCAGATTTCTAATTAAATGCACAACCATACTGCAGTATAAAGATGACACATAGCAGAGCTGCTCATTTTGGATCAAAACCTCTCCATCTTTATGGATACTAAGCTGAAGTGTCATTTCAATCATCATCACTCTCAAACATCCCAATGCCATCTTCAATAGATATTGCAAAATTATAACATTGGCAATGAACGAAATCATTAATGATAAGATTTTAAATGATGCACATTACTAGATGTCAACGATAGTGGCAGCACATATAAAAGCCATCTTTTGTTCTGGGTGTGAAGATTAGTAACATAATGATCAAAATATTGTACTTACTTGGTGTCAACAAAAGTTAATAGCACTTGGACATGTATATGGCATCTATCCAAAACAATAGAGGAAGCAAGAGAATGATAAAATGGTAGAATCGAATTGATATAGACATGAACTGGTTGGCTAGAATTTACATAAGTTAGGAGCTCAAGGTGTGGTTTGAAAGTAGAAAATATTAGGTTTGACTGTACTGATTAGGATTCTAGGTTCTGTGGTCCTTAGGGCAAAGAGGAGGTATAGAATTTTACAAGTTTAGAAATCAAAAGAAAATTTAGTCATGAATAGGTTGAAAAGACACCCAAGAGCAAATGCATTGAATTCAAATAAGGAAAACAAAAAGAATTAAAGAGGGGAGAGAATGCACCACATTAGAGCCTTCAATAAACCAAATAACTCAGGTATTCTATTACGTAAAATTATTTTAAGACGAAAAGTTGAGAAGTGTAGAATGACGAAAGTTGAGAAGTGTAGAATGTAGATAGTGGGTTACCGCAATTACCACTGGTACTTTTTCATGAAATTTAGCAATGCTGCTCGCAGGTAGTCACTGTACCCCCCTCCTCTCTTCTTTCCATTTTTATTTATTTATTAATTTTTTGTATTTATTTATACACATATATATTTTTGTTTTTGGTGAATGGATTGAGGCTGACTTCTCATCAACTTAGAACTTTATACAAGAAAGAGTATTCTATATTTTCCCTAGCTGCATGCAGCAGAAGACCAGCCTGTTGTCGAAGGTTTTGATCTCTTCTGCTCTCTTTTATTTCCCTATCTCCATATGCAATTGGATTTGGTCTGGAGAACATCAGCATTATCATCTTAGTATCATGAACCAAAGATCAATCTATTTCCATACTCAGCAGAACCAGAATATGTATAAAGCATTTGATCAACTTTTGAAAGAGGTTAAAGGATGTGGAAGGTAAACATGAACCTTCTTCAAACATTCAAGAATATGAAGGACAACTTAATAATCTGTGGATTGAATTTATCCACTAACCTATGATGTCTAACCTGAAAACAGTAATGTGGGTATGGTGCAAGAAAAATTTTTGCTCCTTAATTGAATGAAAACCATGAAACTTACCAACATTTGACAAGTATTTTGTATCTGTCTTTAGACAGCAATGGACATAATGCAGTTGTTGAATGGGAATCTCCACCAATGTTTGACAATTTCCAAAGAAAGCAAGGCCAAGCACTATTCAAGTGCTACTTGTTATTCTTTTGTCAATGATGACTAATACAGTGACTAAGTGACACTCTTTGATTAGCATAGAATTAAGTTATGAAGGCTTTTCAAATGTAACAACGAAGAAATAAAGCATCATTTATTTACAAGAATTTCAACAAGCATCAATCTACTTTCAGAAAAATGAAGAAGAAATTTAGCAGTAATTGGTTCCTGTTTACATCACAGCACACAACAGAGATTTTATTGGGTTTGTAAAAATATTAAGATAAAAAATTAAAATCGAGATGTCAGAAATTACTAAGCCTAGTTTTGGAAGGTTATGGCTCAATAGGTCATGACAATTTTAATCAGTCGTTTACAACTTGTCACTAACATGGCATACAAAAGACAAATAAATCATAAGTGCTTGTATAATGAGCACGATACAACATGAGTGAATTAAGGTTAATCTATCACACTTCAGTTCTTTCATGACAAGGAAGAAAGAGAAGATTGGAAGGTTGTGCCACATATGAATATCTCACATGTTATTGGCAAATTAAAAAATAAATAAATTGACAACTTTTGGCAATGGCTAACTCACATATGAATATCCAAAAGCTGGTAATTATTTTATTTATCCAATTATTTAGAGAACAAAAAGTTATCCTCTCCTTTTGGTATCTTTTGATCTCTCTCTGATTATATAATCTCTAATTTTTCACATATTCAGATTTGATTTCCAAAAGGTTTGTGCCACCAAAAATGCAGAAAGAAAACAAATTAAATATTGATGCTATTCTAAACTCTTTGAAATCTCCAACAAGGTTGAAGGCTTTTGACAGTCAGCTAGATGCTTGAACATATTTTGTAGTGCAGCTCCTTCTTATTATACATTCAGATTGCATCTGATAAGTCCAAAAATAACAATGCCAAACTTCTTTAGAAGACACAAATATAACCAAAGAATTCAGGCACATAATTTAGATAATGAGAATTCTATATGACAGTAACTAATAAAAGTATATATAGTTTCTTCAAGAGAAAAAGGAAGAACAGAGTAACTTAATAGTTATTTTAATTTTTTTTTAATCAAACCCTAGAAAGTCTTGCACAAAAAACATTCTTCTTCACCTTACTTCCATTTCCACTAGCTTCTAAAATCACCTGAGGAAAGCTGATTCTCAAACTGTCTTCTTCCTACCTCAATATCCAATAACATAAGGTCCAGATTGATTATTAAATTCAATTTAATCAAAACTTCATTAATTGTATATTAGAAACTAGTGGAACCAATTTGTGGAGGTAGCTATCCTACAAATAACATGTGCTCCAGCACTGCCTAGATTTGCGATGATTTGTAGATGTTTGTCCTGGAAAATAGGGTGTGTTAGAGACCTGAGGAAACAAAACTTGTTTCAAGCCATCTATGACACCTGTCAGAAAAATTTTGGCAATAATTTGTGGGTGAAATACGAATTTTGTTAAATAACTTCAAATTAATTGCAAGCCTGAAAACAGTATCCTTTTTATTTTCTACAATTAACAGAAAGTCACATTTAAACATGAAACTTTTGTGTCTCTCTATAAACCATAGACCATTTATTTAGGTTCAAAGTACCACGCCAAAATAAAGACAGTGATTCACAGCAACCAGGTTCAGAATTTGGAGAAGAAAAAGGTTTCCATTGAGTATAAGGTATCAACAAAGAAAAAGGGATTAAAATTCTCAAAGGTACAGCATGCTCATTGCCGTCAAAACCCTAGTATTTAATCAAATTCAAAATAACACACAAAGCTAGCAAACCTCAGATACAAGCATAGCATTCACAATGGAATTTATAAGTTCAAAATAAAAGAAAAGAAATGCAGTCCAAAAAGAAATACCTCAACCATGAGAACACCAGGCATAATTGGCCTCTCGGGAAAATGGCCAGGAAAGAAGTTGTCGTTAATGGTAACGTTCTTAATAGCAACAACTGAAACTCCAGGATTGTATTCAATAACCCTATCCACTAAAAGAAATGGGAACCTAAAACGAAAACCATTAAAATTACATCGGAATTTAGGATGAATCCAAGTCAGAAGAAAACGATAGGCATAAAGATCGAATAAACCGAGCTAGCTAGTAACCATTACTCGAGAAAAAAACAAACGAAATCACATGCTACATTGAGTTTTATTCATGTAATTTTCAGACTCACCTGTGTGGTAAAATCTCACGAATCTGGTTAATGTCCATCACTGTAGGAAATGCCTCGTAGCCTGCAAAGATTTAACAAAAATATTGACGGAAATAAAAAAGAGAGAGAAGAATAGCAAAATAAGAAAACGTACTTAGCTCAATAGGAGTATCTTGACTAGGATCTTTTGCAGCATCCAAAGAACAAAATGTGGTGAAACGAGCAGTTTGTTGTTGCTGTTGATCACTGATCTTCTTCTTGGCTTTAAATTGGATAGAGAAAGTGTTTGGTTTAGGAATGGAAAGACGATTAGAAGAGAATGCATTTGGTTGATGAGATTTGATCGATAGAACTGTATTGGCAAAAGCAGCACCGGTAGCCATTTTCAAGAGAAAACAGAAGCGACAGCAGCAACAAAAACTCAAAACTCAGACTCGCCGAGAGATTATTAGATTTGATTATATATATCAAAAGGTTTATCTTTTTTTTTAACGGAGGTTCGCTTGGGTAGACCGGCGACATAATCGAGGTTAGGTAGGTGTACTTGGAGAGACCAATGCAATGCTATGCTTTTGTTTTGTTCGAGTAGGAAATTATGTTGGGTAACGGAGACTCCAACCCAATGAAATGCTGTGATTTGATTACGAGGAAGAATGGTCATCAGTTTCACTTGGGCCAGCGCTAACGGGCATTCTTAAATCTCATGTACATTATATTTTTCATTTTTCAAAAAAACGAAAAATCTAATAAATTTGAACTCTCTCAAGATAATTTATCATTTTACAAATTTTATTAGTTAAAAGTTAATATGACTACTTTTAGATTTTCAATAACACATTTTTGTAAGAAATTACTTCCTAATTGACATGTTGATTCAATATATAAAATAAATAAAAGAAAATTAGATGAAAGTCTTTATGACAAGAAGAATGGTTAAGGATTCATTCACCACCACTAGGTAGAAGATATTATCAATGTCTCTCATTTTCTTTTGAATATAACAACCCAAAATAATTACAAACTTGATTATTTTAATCTTTTCTTTATTTAGCCGTCACATAAAATA
Source organism: Xylocarpus granatum (assembly GCA_019650275.1). Lineage (NCBI taxonomy): Eukaryota > Viridiplantae > Streptophyta > Magnoliopsida > Sapindales > Meliaceae > Xylocarpus > Xylocarpus granatum. The sequence goes on along the minus strand of BNST01000574.1, from coordinate 210,728 downwards.
AGTTTTTTACTTAAACTCTTTTTATTTAACAACCCAAAACAAGTTCTTTAAATTCAGTCCAATGGAAGCAATTAACTAGGAAAGATAAGGTTGAATCAATAAACAAAAACACAAGCTATCTTTGAGTTATGTTATACTTTTGTTATATTAAAAATGAAACAAGCCTAAAATTTTTTATAACAATTGCTACTTTTGTTTAAAAATCTTGACAATTACGGATCAAAACTCTAAACTAATAATTAATTTAATTACATAATTTATTAAAAAATAATTTTAAAAATACGATAAATATTGTGATTGATAAAGCATTAATCTAATCATAATTCACGCAAAGAAGACACAAAAAATTTAAAGTTGTCAATAAACTATCATATATCATAGTAGTGTATTACTAAACAAGATAACTCCATAATTTATTAGATTTGTTTTCACACTTGATATTTAACTTGAAATCAAACTAACTAATGTGTGACTACATATATATATATATATATATATATATATAAGTATATATAAAAGTAACAAATATTCATACTACATGAATTGAATTTCTTAAATATTAAATTACTAGATGAAAGATTTATTTAAGTGTTTTTTTGATTTATCATATATATATATATATATATATAATTTATAATATAAAAATTTATTAGATGATTTATCATATTATAGATGAAAGATTTATAATATAAAAAATTATATATATATATATATATATATAACAAACTGTGAAGAAAAGTGAAAGAGCTGCTGAAAAAAAAACAAAGGAAATTTAAGGAAGAAAGAAATAACTGACAGTGAAACCGAAGGACGGCGGCGGAGATAAAATGGGTTGAAGTTTGGCGAGGCCAGTGTGTTGTAAAATAGTCATCGGCTTCAGCGACTGCCATCTATTTTATCTCATTTATTTCTAGTAAAACATCTGAATCTCCCTAATCCCCGATCCGTCGGTGAAGAAGGCAAAGCAAAGCAGAGAGGAAGCATGGAGTTGAGCAGGGTTCAGAATCAGAATCAGCACCACTCCGCCAATTCACCTTCATCTTCGTCAACGTCTTCCTCCACTCTTCACCCAATCTCCTCCTCCACTATTGTTCACGATAACGATCCTATGCATTCATGGTGGGAATCCGTTTCCAAAGCTAGGTCTCGTATTCTCTCGCTGTCTTCAATTCTCACATCGAAAAATCCATCTTCTTCTTTTTCTCTATCTTCCCTTGCTGATTCAGACCGTCCTGCTCTTTCCTTGCTCTCTTCCCCTGAAGCTTATTCCCTTATTTCTTCTTCACTTGCCTCTCCTTCTTCTGGGTCTGGATCAGATCCTCTCTGTCAATGGCTTTACGAAACCTACATTTCTTCTGATTCCCATCTTCGTCTGATTGTTTTCTCTTTTCTTCCTTTACTTTCTTCAATTTACCTTTCTCGTCTCCATTCCAGTGAAACCTCTTCAATTCCTTCACTTTCCGGTTTCGAAGCTGTAATTCTTGCAATCTACAGCTCTGAAGCCAAAGCCCGCGGTGGGAAGGCGCTCCTCGTCCAAATCCCAGACCTGTCTCAGCCTTCACTCTACCATTCCCCTCGTAACAAGCCAATTAAAGAAGACAACAAATCGACTAGGCGGCGTCGTTCTGTTGGTGTTCTTTCAGCCCCGTTGGAGCCACAGATTGCTGTCAAGTCAACCAAGCGTGCCTCCATTCTTGGAACAACTTTTGATTGTTATTATAAGCAGATCTCTCATATGCCTACTTTTTCTAAGCTTCAATTTTGCAAATTTGCAGCAGCGTGGGCCGGCCAGGATTGTTATTGTCAAAACAAATTGGATTTTGATGGAGAAAACGACATTGATGGAGTTGCTGATAAATTGGACGAATTGGGTATTGAAGAAAATGGGGAAGAATTCAAGGGAGTGAGAATTCCTTTGCCATGGGAGTTTTTGCAGCCTGTTTTGAGGATTTTAGGACATTGTTTGTTGGGGCCATTGAATTCGCAAGATGTTAAGGATGCGGCCGCTGTTGCCGTTAGGAGGTTGTATGCGAGGGCTTCTCATGATTTGGCTCCGCAGGCAATTATAGGAACTCGCAGTCTTATTCAGCTTGATAAGAGAGAGCGTGAAGCTGCAAAGGCCAACGCTGCCGCTGCTGTTGCTGTTGCAAATGCCTCTTCTAATGCTAACACCCCTATCAAAGCAAAGAAACCTGAGATTCTTTTGGTCTCCAAGTGATTTGGTCTGCCCCGGTAAGAGTTCATCTTGATTCTCAGTCACTTTAAAGGCTTATTCTGATGCCTAATTTTAGATGTGGAAATTTGCCTGTTTTAATACTTACCTATGCATCTTTTCTTGGATTTCAGTTCTCATCTATATGCAGTTCCTCCTACTGTGAGTATGTTATTTTTTGCATTTTCTGTGTTGTTATCTTTGGATTTGGCAGGATCTGGTTTTGTTGTGGTTTATTCTATTTTGCTGCTTTGACTTATATGGTTCATTTCTAAGACTTAATCGGATTGCATTAAAGATTGAGGTGGAAATGTATACTGATATGTCAACAATGTGGTATAGTTTGTGGAGATTTTATATATGTCAAATTTGCTGAAGGTATGTAGATTATCTTAATATGAAGTAGTTACATAATTTGTTGGATAATTGTTGGTTATGTTCCTATGTATCACTATATTAGCACCATGATTTCTAGTTAGTTTGTCGTGGCAAGACAAATTTATCTTTGCCTTGGCTTCACTGACTAATGTATTGATATGAACATGCCTTTCCTATTCATTTCATCCTAATTGACTCATCCTTCGTTTGCTTTCTCTCATCTACTGGAATTATGTTTAATTCATTTCTTGAGTTTGTTGTGGGGAGGATTAGCATTTACAGCACAATGGTATCAAAAAACTGCTATATTTACATTTTGAAGTTTTGAGGATCATGATAAGTATAAAAAGAAGCAGTCTGTCATTATCTAATATTTGGAGAAAAATTACATGTTCAGGCTGAGGAATTTTGTCCTCAGTGTTCCTCCTCTTGTCTTGGTTCCTTTTTAAGTTTTCAATAATTTCCCCTGCAACTAGTTGCTTTCATGTTCAGTTGAGGAATTTTATTTCCTAGTGTTCCTCCTCTTGTCCCGGTTCATTCTCTGGTTTCCACTGCAACAGATTGTGTTCTATATAGAAGAGAAAAAAGAAATATGTTGAGGAATTTTATGGTCCAATAGGAAGCGGCTTTGTTATATCTTCAACAATATGTTCTTGTGTCTCCAATTTTTGAAATTAATCTTGCTTTCTTTTATGAAGCTAAACAGTGCATGATAAATTGATTCAAATGGAGAGGTGAAATAAAGTGCGTTTATGTATTGGTTTCTTACATCTACTACATGTGATTTCTTGCATCTCTCATTGTATGACATGCCTACTTTGTTTGGAATTGTTCCCAAAAACTTGAGGATGATATATAACAGAGGGCATAAATGACTTTCAACTTGTACCTCTGTTTGTATCATTGCAATTGTATTTAAATATTTTGATCAATGTTCAGTTCCAGATTTTAAAGTTTTGAGTCCATTATAGTGCACTAGAATTTAATTTTGTTCCCTTTTGTGTGTGTGTCATAAAGGGGGCGGATTGGGAGTTTCTTAACTTTACATAATTTTTTATATTAATTTATCAATCATTAGACCAATGCACTTTCAATAATTAAGATTAAATCTAAAATATGTAATTAATATAGCATAATTAATATGCTTGTTAGATCATAGTTCGGATGTTCGAGTTGTGGAGTATTCCATCAGCCAGATTATTTCAGTCAACAATTCAAACATCCAAATTGTGGTCCACATTTTATCAAAATTCAGGAGCCCGAGTCTGAGGATTTCTCTCTCTCTCTCTCTCTCTCTCTCTAGATATATACTCTCTAGATATATATATATATATATATATATATATATAGAGAGAGAGAGAGAGAGAGGAAAAATAGTGTATACTTGCTGTAGATCTTGTTTGCTAGAAAGTGCAGAAAATAAAAAATGTTAAAAGCAAAGAAAATGGTGATGCTACTCTCACAAACTTATTTATAAACATCCTCATACAATTTAGTATGACTACTGATTTGTCATAAGTGTGTTAATTACCACATCATCCTATCATCCCAGTTGACATATTAGTCTGTATGAAAGTTAAATAATTTTGTACGAGTAATGTCCCTCAAATAAACCTGTATTGTGGCGTTAATTCTTTTTGGTATTTACTTTTACATGTTATCCATTGTTAAATAAATTTCTCAGCTCTTGCAGGGTTGTACATGTGATATGGGGAGTCGTGGATAGTCCTCAATGATTTTGGCAACAAGACTTTGTTGATTGTGCCTGCCTTTGATGAGGTGGAGATGTTTGACATTTATGAACGCTTGTCTGTGAGTAATGGTTGGCTTCAAATTTCTCACTTGCTGCAAGAAGATGAGGTTCACCTGAGGATAGTTAGCTGGTTTGACTTTCATGCTAGTGTTTAAATATTCTTGTAATTAATTACTACAGAAAAGTATCCAAATTGAAAATTGTTATCCATTGTGTTTGTATTTTAGAGGATTGTAGCCACAGGAATCCGCTTTTGAACTAAAGATATTTCTGAAACTTTATCTGGTTGATGCACTTCAGAAGTGCGTAATTGTTTTGTAGTTAGTGTTAAGATTGCTTATGACATGAGCTGTCTTGTTGGTTTTGAGATGTTTGTGTTCCAGTATTAGCTGTTCATCTAATGTCTTATCTTTACAACCACCAATCGTGAGACTTGGTTTGGAATTTTGATGCTTCTTTTAATGCATATATAAAGTAGCGGTAAATATCGATCCCTGCTGGGATTTAATATTCTTATTGACACATTTGTACTTAGATGAGTTGATTTTGACATTATTTGTGATGATCTAACCCAACTAACATAATATTTAACGTATTGATAGTTTAAGATGACACAGTGGACTCGATTTTGATTCAGTGTGATTTTGTTCTTAGTATTCATGATTTTAGTTCGGAATCTAAAATACCTCATCCTACCTAGTTAAGGGGTAGAGAGTACTTATGAAGTACAATCCAAGCTTATTTACCACTCAAGACTCATTCTTAAGTGATTTACAATTCTATATTTTGGCATATTTTTGTTCACAATATTGTTTGGTCTAATTATGTAAAATTTATAAATCTCTTAAAAATGAGATATTCAAATTAATATAAAATTATGTACACACATAAAAATTTGTGTATAATACTTTTAAGTAGTGAAAATGATTAAAAATTCTGAATACCAAATTTGAGTGAGGGAGGGAGGGAGGGAGAGAGTCCATCAAAATATATATGTATATCTTTGAAAGGAATAATAATAAGTGATGGATGAGTAATGTGCACAAGTTAATTGAAGTAGGGATATTTTTCAGAAGAGATATAATCTAATTATTTAGACTTTTAAATTTAACAAGAACTGAACAAAACAAGGGTAAAATTGTTTGATTTAAAAAAAAACATTAGCACTGTCATTCTAGCAAAGCAACTGTTTATAATTATTGTAACAGCACAGCAACCCAGCACCATGGCACTAGTGGTTCTGTCAAGTTTATTATTCTCTTGCACTTCAAAACATGTTTTTCACTCCAAAATCCTAGCCTTTTATGAATTTATTTTTTCCTACATAAAAATGCACTAAAAGGAAATGAATAAAAGAATAAATTAGCAAAATATTAAAAATAAGAGTATGGTAAAATTATATAAACATAACACACTTGCCTCATAGACCGTCCATTCATGACAGCCAAGCCAAGAACCATTCGAACAATGCATGCCTTGACTACAAGACAAATGGTCTTAAACAAATCAAATCGTAGAATCTAATGGAAACCACTTGAACCTTATGCTTTGGAATACTGCCATTAGAGTTAAACTTTATCCTAAAGAGCCATTTGTTACCAACAATAGTATACTCAGGAGAGAAGGGAATTAATTTCCAGGTACAATTCCTTTGAAATGCATAAAACTCTTCTTATATTTCTATTTTCCATATTGAAATCTACAATGCTTGCTAAGAAGTGGCAAGTTCAACAGAAACATTAGCAAAAAATCAGTTACTATATAGGCCTTTTGTTTTGAAATTCCATTGTTAAACCTCGTGAAAAAGGAGTAAACATTGTAAGTTATAACTTGATGATCGGGTAGTGCTATAACACATTGAAGAATGTGTGGAATTAGGAGAAAACATTACTTGACTTTGTCAAGGAATAATTGGTCTTGTACTTGCTAAAGAGAGAGGATTCGAAGGGATGGTGGCTATAGAGGAGACTGTTGTATAGAACGCTGAATAATAGGAATATGTGAAAAAAGAAAAACCCTAGTCAAGAAGATACAACAAAGCAAAAGAAACCAAGGATGGATATGGAAGGAAAGGACAATTCATCAAAGATGACATGTCTCGCAATATATAATTTTTCAGGAGGATGTCAACATTTGTATCCTTTATTCAAAGAACTATAACTAAGATAAACATATTTTAATGAATGAAAACTTGCCTTGTGACTATTATAGCTGCCCGAGCACGAAAACAAGCATAAGCAAACACTTTAAGCATATAATAATCAAGAAAGCAATGAAATAATTTTTTCAAAGGAGAAGTATTAAGGGCAGACAAATTTATTGATAAGATGATAAACTGAGGTATGAAATGCATCCCATCAAAAGGAAAGCGGTAAAGAAGCCTGAGCTAACAAGGTTAAACCAATATCACAGGTTATTCCATGTTTCCTTTTCATTGCAATTGTCTATGCAAAAAATGCATTCAAAACATTTTCATCAAAAATACTTGTATTTATTATTTTTAAGATAAATTTTTTTACTTATTTTACAAGTAGCCGATTAAAATGCTAACGATACTGACCTTTAAATTTTTTAAAAGTAATTACATCACATGATTGAATTTTAAAAATACTATTTCATAATTAAAAAAAAATGAAAAACTTGTACAAATAAGATAGAAGTTAATTCAATAATTTTTATTTCACTTACACTAAGGAAGTCAAAAATTTTTAAAAAAATTATAATTACAGCTCTATTAAATTGTAACATGTTTATAGTAATAAAAATAATTTAATTCTAATATTATGCCACAAAGAGGTTTTATATTATATTTTAATGGAACATAATGTTACTATTGCCTTCAAAATTTAAGAATAAATACAAAAAGTAAATATTTTAAAATTAATTTTTTATATCAAATTTATGATAACATGAACCAAATAATTGATGAACTCGTTCAACAGAAAATAAATAAAAATAAAAGAACTTGCTGGTCCGAAGTAAGGAGATGAGAAAACCATCCAACCGGCGACTTCTCCGAAAATGATTAAGTTGTTAACTAAAAATAGTCCTAAAATTGGTCTTCGTTGAAAACGTAGCGCCTCTTCTCCAAAAACTTGGCCACGAGAAGAACCGACAGATAATGATAAAAAAAAACTAGTTTACAAGATGAAACCGATGGTAATCATGATTTTCCCGAGTGCACTAATCATTTCTGATTAGCTCCCCTGGTTTGGACAGTAATGATAAGACGGACGTTTCAAAATTTATCGGATTAGCTTAGAATTTATGTATTAATGATAAATTTAAATGAAAGGAGAGGAAATATAACCAAGCTCCATGAGTTTTACGTGGAAAGAGTATGCTACCAAGTAATAAATAAAAATTGAAAATTTGGCACTGGCAGCTTAATTTGATTAGATGTTCTTATTATTTTGCAGATCGAGATCTCTCTTCACTTACAACGCCAGAGGCTGAGGCCGAGGCCTAGGCTGTGGCTGAAGCATTACTTGACAGAGACTCATCCGTTAACGAAGAATGATCGTGCGACAAATCTTCATCGTCTTCTCCTGATTCAACAATCTTTATACTTTCAACTTCCCTGGCTATTTCTGTCATCTCGGGTCGCTTATCTGGTGACTTGTTACAGCATTGTATTGCAATTTGTAGAAGCCTGTACATCCCATGAGCAGCGTTTCTCTGCACAGATATTTCAGGATCAAATATCTCGGCCGTCCATTCTTCTTTCACTGCTCGAAGAACCCAACTGCTAAGATCTACACCACTAACACCCGGTGGAGCCGAGTGGACCGAAATTCTGCCAGTCAAGAGTTCTAAAAGAAGGCATCCGTAACTCCAAACGTCAGATTTTTTCGAAATATTTTTAAAAGATCGATATTCAGGGGACTTGTAAGAAATCATCCGTTGACTCGCAATCCGAAGTGCTAATAACGAAGAAAATCCGTAGTCTGAAACAACGACTGCATTATTTTCATCCAGAAGAATGTTTGAAGATTTTATATTACCGTGCGGTGCTATTCCAGCAGACTTGTTATTCCTGTGAAGATATTCCAAAGCTCGCGATACACCTCTTGCAACCAATAATCTTGAACTCCATCGAAATGGAATGCGTTCCTTATTATTATTACTACTCGAGGATGCTGATGGCGGTGGTCTCCGTCCTTCTGAAATGCATATACATGAACGACTAATTAAAGGGTATTTACTAATTTAATTACATGGTAATTGATTAACTAAATATAAATTACTCACCATGGATGCGGTTGAAGAGGTTTCCATTTTCTGCAAATTTGTAGACCAACAGTTTCTCTTCCTGGTAGCAATAGTAAGCAAGAAGGGGTAACAAATTTGGATGCTTATAACCAGCAATTACCAGAAGTTGCTTTGTGAATTCTTCCTTGCTGAGAGGTTTCAGGTGTCGTAGTCGCTTAACCACAACGGCTATTCTGCAGCCATCTTCTGCTTGTACCACAGCCTTATAGCTATTTCCAAAAATACCACGGCCTAAACCTTCGGCTGTAGCTTTGAGAAGATCATTGAGTTGGAATAAACAATCAGCAGATTGCTCGATGAATATAAGTTTCCCAGTACTACTGTTCTCTTCTTCCGAAACGACTTCCTTTTTTCCCTTGTTAACATTCTTGATTGCGTAATGTTTCTCCTCATCAAAACTTTCTCCCGTCTGACCCTGATGCAGATTCTGATCCTTTTCATGGTCAAGAACTTGTTCGATATTGTCTTCTCGCTCCCTCTGCTTCTGCAACGTTTTATTAGCTGGTTTTCTTGCTTTCTTGAAGTAGAAACAGAGAAGCAGAGGAACAATAACAAGAGCAAGAACAACAGCAGAAATTATGTAAAAAACTTTGAAGTGAGATATAGAAGATGATGATCCATTATCTGAATCACTATTATCATTATTATTATTAGATGAATCATATTGGCCAAGTACACGAGAATACTGAGAGAAGAGAATAATAATGATAGCGTTACAACATTTTGTGTTGAGTTTTAGATCAGAAAATTCCATGATAATATTATGCAAAAATACTTGCAATTCAAAGCAAACTAATTAAGCGATGGCAGCCTATATGCATGTTGGATTTAATTTCAAGAAGAAATATTTTTATTAGTATTATTATTAGCGGTGGAAATAGCTCGAAGAAATCGCAAATATTCTCATTAAATCCTTCGAGTATAGCCAAGCCCAATAGCATTCCTTGTAAGTTGAAGACAAGAACAAGGCAGCATTATGAACCTTTTTCTCTTGTCATAAATAATCTGAGAAGAGGCCGTCTGCATTCCCAACTAGAAACTGTAGAATTAGAAGCCGGCTCACCCGTAAATCTATTAATTTATTATTTTAGTAATTATTTAATATTATATACTGAATAGTTGTACATCTTCCTTATCATTCATTCATACATGTATATATAGTTTGGTCGGCTAATTTTTTGTTATATGTTTTATTAAACTAATTGAAATGCTTCTTGTGTGGTATAGTCTTTAATCAATAAGAAACATACAAACATCCATCCATCCACGGTCTGACAAAAATAACAACTACACCTCCCATTTTGTAAAGCCAAAATATGTACTCCTATGCATTAGTTTAGTTTTGGACCGCCCGTATGCATTCAAATTCGCAGAGCGGGATGCAAAGCCAAGCCAACTGAGTTTTAGACTTAAGCTAATAAGGGTTAATGCAATCAAGGCAAGAGTAGAAAGGCAATTTTCAATAGCCAACAGTGCTATGTCCTCGCCCCAATCGCACTTATATATAAAACCACATAATTACATTGATTAATAACATTATAAATTTTATCTATAAACATATATTCTTTATTAAGAGTTTTTTTATAATAACATTTATAAAATAACACTCGTGGAGTTAATTTAATTGATATACGAGATTTTATTATTAAAATGTTGATATATCTAATTTAAATTGACATATGTAAGAATTGTTGTATTGACGAAGGTATATGACCAATCTTGAGAGGATACTAGTCAAGATGTTCACGCAGTCCAACAAATAAATATTTGTTAGAGAACAAGTACGTTAAATTGGTCCACAAGAGAATCCATACATAATGACTATGCACATGTCTATGATATTTCTTTTGATATAATAGTACGATTAATTCTTAGACTTAAGATCTCTACTATAGATATTTAGTACGTGGATTGTCTATGATTTGACACTAATCTCTATTGTTCAGTGAGAGATTGCACAAGGGTAGTAATTGGGTAATATGAGAACTATAAATAGGCAATGATGGACCAAGAAAAAAAATTCTCCATTCTTGACAATTTGAGAAGATACTCTAATTTAAGCAAGTGCTATGTAAGTGATAACATAAATCTATAATTATAGTGAGAGAGTTTTGAAACAAGTTTAAGATTCTTTATTTTGCAAGTTATTAGTTTAAGACAGTATTATTTTATTATAATCATAATTATCAAAATTAATATTTTTTATACTCTAAATTAAGTTAAAAATATAATTATAACAAAAGAATTGCATCGTATGATAATCTTTTTATTTTTTCAATTAGGAGTCATAATATATAAAAATAATTTTTTGATTAAAACAATAATTAAGGATAAATTAATTATTAAGTTATCTAAGTTTATAAAATTTATAAATTTTTTTATTTAATAGATCACGCACCAAAATATATTAGAAATTAAAGCTAAATTATGTACATAAAAAAATTAAGAACTCGTTTAGAATACATATTAAATTGTATTATTTCAAATGAACTGAATTGAATTAAATTGTAATCATAATAGATGTATAAGTGAAAATGTATATCATATTTGGTTTATCATGTATTGTAACGATTATAAGCTAATACGTGTTTGCTCGAGTGGAAAGTGAGTTAATAATTTATATATTTAGTAATTATTTAATTTTAGTATTTAGTATTTTAAATTATAAAATATAATATATTATATTATGTCTATATATTATCCTGTTTTTAGCTGGGATGAAAATTTTCTAAGGACTTAATTGTTAAAATCATAATTTTTAAGGATTTATATAATAATTAATTAAATAATATTAAGTAAATACTATACATTAAAAAAAGTAACTAGCATCACACAAATAATATAAAAGTAATAGCTCATCACTAATATAAAAAAAAACTCATCACTAATATACCAGAAGAGGCAATAGCGTACTTGATGAAATTTTCATTAAAATCCACAACTTTTCAAATTATCCACTAATTTCTTTTCTTCCAATTTTTTTTTGTATGTTTTAATGTATCGAGTGTATACCAAACATGATACCAGTCAAACCAGCCAAAGAGATTTAAAGGGTACGAATTGTCAGCTTATTATAATGGTCATTTATGCCAAACTTTAGGAGTGCGTATGTTTTAAAATAAAAGTATGATCATAATAAATCCCAATATTATAAGAGAATTAATTAAAGAAATATATATATATATAATATATATATATATATATATATGTAACATGACAGCATGTGATCTTTATTTAAATTTTGTTAAACACTGTTCAAATTTGCAACAATACGACACTTAGATCTTTGAAAGAGTGTTGGGTCTAACTTTTGATCTCAAAGCCAAGGTATTGCTACTTGCTCGCTCAAAATCTTCTTCGTTCATTCAAAAATATTCTATTTTGGTTGCTAGAGGTTATAACAATCCTATCAAATACTACCTTTATTCTTGGTATACTGAAATGCCTAAATATGTAGTTACTATAGCCTTGCTTATGTAGCTTAAGGACTGCCCTCTTATAAAGCACCACACCACTTTATTTCTAAATGAGTCATGGATAATTATAGGGATTGACTACTGTGCCTGTAAATATTATTATATTTATTTTAAAGTTTTATAAAAGTTATTTAAAATTTTTAATTTATATTTTAAGTATTATTTATTATATATTTAAATTTTTTTTAATATCTTTTAAGTTTTCTTAATATATTTTAAATTTTTTATTATATATTTTAAGTATTATATATTAAAAATAAAAATTTTACATATTTTAATATTTTTTATTTTAAATTTTATAAAAAACCATTTCAAATTTCATAATTCTAAATTTTTTAAAATGTAATGATATTCGTAAGAATCATAACTAATATCACAATTATATAGTATTTTTACAAGTACGTTATAGATAAAACTAATAATGTAGGATGATATATTTGAGACGTTGTACTAAAAATTATATTTTTTTAAAGAATTATTTTTTTCGTGATACTTAAACAACTTATCAAGATTGTAACATGGTTAAAAATACTCTCACTAAGAACAACAATATTTCCATTGTGTTTGTTAACAATCCCCAATGGCGAAAAATACTCCATTTCCAATGCTAAAATTTTAAACATGATTTTAGTTTCCTCTTTTCCTTATTCGATTTCAAAATTGATGATCAAATTTCTATGAAATTTGATTTTTTGCATTGAGATTGGCGTCACAAAAATTAAGCAATTTTCAAGTATGACTAAATTTTAATCAAATGATGCATAAAATTTGTATTGCTAAAAGTGGATTTCAATTATATTGTTATTAAAATGTTATTGCTCTTGCATAAGTGTTTTAAAGGTTCTTTGTTGAATGTTAATTGACACATTAGTTTAGTAAAATTATTATTTTCCATAAAAATTGTATATTATAATTTCATAATTTAAATGTTAAATTATTAGTTTGATTCTTTGAATTTTGTGTCATCACTTCTGGTAGGAATTAGGATTAGTTTTTTAGGCCTGATGTTGAAAGTAATTAGATGTATTAAAATTTTTTATTTAAAGCTAATTGTAGTTAAACTGAATCTTACAATTATATCAATATTTATGTTTGTTTTCAAATCGATAAATTGAAACAAATCAAATTACCAATTATCGTTTCTTACTCTTAATTCAGTGTGTATGTGTGTGTATATATATATATATATAATTATTTTTTAATTCTATGAATACAATTTTTTTAATTAAAATTTAATTTAATATTAAAATAATATTTTTTATAAATATTTTATTTTTGTTAGCTTACAAAAGTTGAGGCACGGGACAACGTTGATGGATTAATGATAAATTTGACTACGTCTTAATAATTTGTTTATTTATTTCATTCACTTAATAATAGTTTAATATTAAATTTTAAAGAAATTTAATTTTAAAAAATTAAATTAACTTTATATATTTTTTTGAGTCATGCTACCGTGTATTCTTACGGGTTCCATGCTTTGTCTATTTTTTTTTAATATTTTTTATTTCTTTATTGTAATTTTACTTTTTTAAAAAAATATATAAATCTAAGTTTGCGAAGGAGTCATGCGTGCAATGCACGAAGGACCCGCCTTAAGGCCCTGTGCGTGCGACACACAAATAGGCACGGCAGAAGGCAGCGTAGTAAATAGGGACACATTAAACAGGGAAACCCTTGAATTGAAATGGTGGGGATGGGATGTGAGAACAGAACAAATGTCAGAAAACACAAACAGGCTAGTACACCTGTGACACAAAACAAAAGGACAGAGCAGAACAGAGAGGTCTCAATGTATTGAGAAAATATAACTTAATTTGTATATCTACTGCAATGTCTATATTTGTTTGGACTTTTATGGCCCGGATACTTTCACCGCGACACTGGTTAATTACTTCGCTCTGTTACCTTCTTCTTTTCTCTCTCTTTGGCCCAGCCAAATCAACCTGCAGAAAAACAAAACCCTTGAAGGAGCCATGGTTGGTGATGCTCATGTTCTTCACAGCAGCCTCAACAACAGTTCCAATTGCAGTAACAACAATAATAAGAAATCAAAAGACAAAAAGAGTAAGAAGAAGAAACGTGGTGGTAGCAGCAGGAAGAAGATGTCAATTGAGCAGAGTCTTGCTTTTAAATCTGTGAGCGAATGGGTGTTTTTGGATCAGCAACAAAATTATAATTTCACCAATATTACTTGTTCTCCTTCTTGTGTTGTTGATGATTTTGTAGTTCGGATGCCTATTGGGAAAGGAATGGAGAAAGTGCAGTTTGAATTGCATTCTCATTCCAAATTTAGTGACGGGTACTTGTCGCCTTCTAAACTTGTTGAGAGAGCTCATGGCAAAGGGGTGAGTCACTCAGATTGGATGACCCCTTTTTTATGGATAAACTCTGCAATGCTTTTTATGCTGTTTTGATTTTGTTTCATGGGATAACAAAAATGAGTGTTATGCTATTTTATTTTTAAAGTTCATTTAATTTCACCGCCTTGGCATCATTTTTGCTTTTTTTTTATGGGTTTTTAATGTTTCAGAACATGTCTTGTTATGTATTTTGAAAACATTTCTTTGCTAACAAGATAAATAGAAGATTTTTTGAACATGGTTGATTGTTTTGGTCGTTTTCAAATTTATTATTTGTTCCGTAAAATAAGATTTTTTATTTTCTAATGAATACCAAAAGCATTTTTCATCTGTTTAGTGATTTATAGATGGACAATCATTTTAAAAAACGATAGATAATGGTTAGCCAATTATTTTTCTGAGAAATAATCATATGATTTGCGTCCTGTCCTGCTTGATGTTGGTTGATAATGTGGTGCTTTTTGCTTACAAGTATATGATAATTTATCCATTGAATTTGGATATTTGGGTTTTGTATATGCACTGCTTTAATTTTTTCTGGTTTTTTGAGTTCTCTAATATAATTTGTTTAAGATTCAGATTGCTTGTGAACTTGAGTTTGTTGCATTTTGATTGATCATGGATCACCAAAGCATCTTTATTGTTCAAGCCGTTTCTTATGATTTTCAATCTTTTATCTTTCAAATACGGTGCCAAAGTTGATGCCTTTGCTCTTCCCCTGCTTCCATTGTGTTATCAGATGATGCATCTGCAGGATGTGCATGGTATGTGATACAAGTGTGGGTAAACTTCTGTTGTTTGATCAATATCTGCAAACTTCACCTATTTGAGAGACCTGAATACTTTTAGGGTGAAATGGTTTTCTAAACTTGTCAAAGATGTGCTTTGGAAAATGCTTTTAAATTTCCATTTACTTTGTAGAAGGGGTTACATTTTGATTAATTTGTCAATTGTTTCTGATTTCTAACTAGCAAAGAAAGCTAGATTAGTTCTGCTATAACCTTAAAATGCTGTCTGTCATATCACTATTTTGGACTGTTTTGATATTATGTTGAGATACAGCTGCTTGTTACCTGTGGTGATAGGTATTGGATGAAATCAATTCTCACGGCTCAAGTATTGAAAAAATATTTGGTTGCTTCAAATGTTTCTTGGTGGTGAGAATAATTTGTCAGTGACAAAGTGCTTATTTGGTTAAGCTATACTCAGTTATGTTAATTTTTATCAAGATCCCTAGGTACCATTCAAAAACTAAATAAATGTTAAAAAAATTCAGTTAAACATATAAGCGTATAGAACTATGGCATGTTGAGTTAGTTATGTTGCAATAAGGTTACATATTAAGTTTGTCTCTGTAATTGAGGCATAACTGTTGATTTCAATCCAAAGCCATGGTTCAAAACATGTCATCTGAGTCTGTTAATGCCATCTAGGTTTTTTGGATAATATGATGAAAAGGAACCCATTATTCCGAGAACAGGAATGATCATTGCTAATGACCATGATGCCTGAAGTGCATGAAGATTTCTCCCTAGCTAAGATGTCAGTGATGTGGGGACAATTTGTTTTCTATGTGAGACCATGTTGATTCAAGTTATACAAGCATGTGCAGAATCACACATAAGACCAATTTATCAGAATTTTATTGAGAGAAGGGAAACAAAACAATTAGAATATCTTCTCTCGGGAGATGTAGAAGAAAAGGATGAAGATGAACAATGAAAAATCAGTTTTAGACATAGTTTTTTGGAACTGAAGCATCCTTTTGACTTGGGAAAATGACATTATGCTTGGCCGGCTGGAAGAGATCATTTCCCACTTAGTATTATGTCCTCTCTGCAGTTTTGACTTTCCATCTTAGGAGTTCTCCCCTTTGGTTGAATGTCTATCCATTTGGGTAGATCATTGGCTTGTTTGGAATGAAATTTCAAATGAATCTTAAAATAAGTTTGCTGTCCCAATTTTATTCATGTAGGTTGTTTTCTTAACTAGTCTACCATTTCGCAACTTGTCTATCAGAATTGTAATGGCAAAATCTACGACAATATTGGGCAAACAAAATGGTCCTACGGGTTTTCCTAGGGGCCAAAGCAATTTCTTGTCATCATAGGTTAGGTTGTCATTTGAGTTATAGAGGAACTATTCTTGCTTGTTGAAATTCAAGGTTGAATTTTAACCATATTTTTCCTTCTTTCTTCATAAAACTCATTTTGTGGAGCAGGCAAAAAGTGTTTAGACCACCCCCTGCTGGCTTCATTTGATCATACAAAGTTGTGCTACTGTTGAAGCTTACTGTTAGAAAACAGACTGAAATAGATAATCACCAGGAGATGCTTCAAGCAGAATCTATATTGAAAAATGATCTTCAAAGTATTACTATAATAACATTGTTAATCTTTGTCAAGGAGACTTAAGCAATACAGCTTGTTAACATGTTTAGTACTCTTCCAGTGCCGAGATTTTCATAATGAGCTTTTGCTCATATATTTTTCACTTTGAGAAAATAATTTTTCACGGGATTGTTATCTCTCTCTCTCTCTCTCTCTCTCCCAATTCATTAGTTATTAATGGTTGAACTGGCAACGTATACTTATTATCTCAATCGAAAAGAATGATGTGCCTACTTGTGTTTGTCATGGGCTTATGTTGTAGTTTTGTTAGCCAGTTGTGTTATTACTTTTTCATTCGTAGAGTAGTAGTAGATCAAAATGCTTATTTTGATTAGAATTAAACTTCCTAGATCTTCTGTGTGAAAAAAATCTATTAGAGAATGGGAATTTAATTCTATATTTTAATTATGACGATACTTATGATGTTTTTATCTTCTGTTTGAAATAATTATATTTAAGGATTTTGAATCTCTAATATTTTTGATCAACATGTTCTTACAGAATGGAATTGATTGCCATTTTTATATCAAATCTGGATTTCCTTATGAATTATCTAAATGGATCTGATCGGAAAGAGTTTGTTTAGATTCTTAGTAATTTTCTAGTAGGAATTTAATTAGTAGTGTATTCAGAACAGGTGAAAGTTCTAGCTCTGACCGATCATGACACCATGTCTGGCATACCTGAGGCCACTGAAACAGCTCGCAGATTTGGCATGAAGATAATCCCAGGTGTTGAAATCAGCACAATATTCTCTCCAAGGTGTTAATGTTTACATTCTTCTTTTAGTTTCTTCTGTCATTAAATACATTAGTTTATGTATGGTGCTGCACTTTGTTTTATGATTGGATAATGTAAAAACTGGCAAGCTGGAAATAACTAATTTGGTATTTCCTTCTCATAATTATGATATGATACTGATTTTTGGTTCTGTGGTCAAAACAGCAGGGGCACCGAATCAGAAGAACCAGTTCACATCCTTGCATATTATAGTAGCTGTGGGCCATCAAGGTACGATGAACTGGATAATTTCTTGGCTAACATAAGGGATGGTCGATTTCTGCGTGCTAAGGACATGGTCGTGAAATTAAATAAGCTGAAGTTACCTCTTAAGTGGGAGCATGTGGCCAAGATTGCTGGCAAGGGTGTTGCTCCTGGAAGGCTGCATGTGGCTCGAGCTATGGTTGAAGCAGGCTATGTAGAGAATCTGAAACAGGCTTTTGCAAGATATCTCTACGATGGTGGACCTGCATACGCAACGTAATGAGCAGTTAAAAATTTAACTTATTGATTGTGATTAATACATATTTCCAATGTATGAAGATGGCTAAAATTTATGTTTGCTCTGGATTTAGGGGCACGGAACCTCCTGCTGAGGATGCAGTGCAACTGATATGTAAAACAGGTGGGTTGGCAGTACTAGCTCATCCATGGGCATTGAAGAATCCTGCTGCTATCATTAGAAGGTTGAAAGATGTTGGCCTTCATGGGGTAGAGGTTTACAGAAGTGATGGAAAACTAGCTGGTATGCATGTTGTTTACAGTGCATTGAAGAATCCTCTCTCTCTTGGTATCATTTTTTGTGGTCACTTTCAATGCATTGCTGCTGTTTGCCTGTAATGTATTCACTTCATATTCAGAAATTTATAGTTATGTAATGTCAATGATTTGGTTGATTATCTATGTGTCAATTTTGAGACAACATAAAAAATCAATTCATGGAGGTAAATTGGTTTTTGAATCAGTAATTTTCACATCTTCGATTCATGTATCACAAAAATGACTCACTTTTGTTTATAATATACTAAACACTTCCTAATATGCCACTTTGTCGGCATGCTGCTGTTTTGCTTTCCTTCATCACTTGGATAATCGATTTGGTTGTGTATGGTTGGGAACTCAATTAGTAGCCATCATGCCCTTAGCAATAATTATCAGTTTGTGTTAAGTTTTTGCTTGTCTCATGTGAGTTTGGTGTTTGCAGCATACAGTGACTTAGCTGATGCTCATGGTCTTCTAAAGCTCGGGGGTTCAGATTATCATGGAAGAGGTGGCCATGGCGAGTCTGAACTTGGAAGTGTAAACCTTCCAGTGTTGGTCTTGAATGACTTTCTTAAGGTAGCTCGGCCGATATGGTGCTGTGCCATCAAGGAAATTCTTCAAAGTTATGCGGATGAGCCATCTGATACAAATCTGTCCAGGATTACACGATTTGGGAGGGTTAGGATTCTAAAAGGAAGTTATCCATTGAGTTGCGGAAAAGACTTGATCGACCACTGCTTGTCATTGTGGCTCACAAATGAAGAGAGGCTGACTTCTGAATTTGAGGCTATCAAGTTGAAGCTTTCCCATGTTTCAATTAATCAAGGTGGGATGACTGTTCCTGTATAGCCTAGTCAGTGAAATTTGATATTTATTGGTTTGCAGCAATTTTCAATTTTTCGTTTAGACATATGATGATTATTGCATAAGAAAAGTATCATCCAGCATACTGTTGCAGATTTTTCATTCATATTTGTTCAACCATTGTTTTTCCCTCTTATCTTAAATGTAATCTAACTTAATCAAAAGAGGGGTTTTCACTTTTGTAAGATTTTGTTTAAATACAACAAAAAGTGGAAAATGAGGTTCCGATTGTTGTGTGTTTGCCTTTATAAAATGTGCTTCTTAGTCAACTTAATAGTCAACTATAACTGTGTTAGTATCCCAAGGTGATTTTTGTTAGTTTTTTAGAAATTTTATATGGATTTTTTTTTATTATCAAATAATCAAGAAAGATAAGTGAAAATATATATATTTTTAATAATATTAATTATGCCTGTCACATCATAAAAATTTTAATAGAATTTTTCCCTGCAAAATGGCCTTTCCTGCCCAATTATAGCCTTGTTATCTTAAATCCTTACAGATTAAATTTTAATTTAAAAAAACTCCTTTCCATAAATAATACATAATGTTGTAGTAGAATTTTCCTAGTTCACAAACAAGTATTTTGTAAGATAAATTATTTTACAAAGTACAAAAAGGGGACAACATCATATTTACTCATTTGTTTCATGACATGTGATTGTGTCTGCTTGGTTAACAGCGAAAACATCTCCACATTGCCATCTCAATTCTTGCAGGGAGAATGACTTGTTGGTTGAAATGGTTGGAATGTGACCTAATGACAATAGTACAATAGTGGATCACTCCTCTTTCGAAATATCCTAGAAAATTTGATATCTCATTAGATGAATCCACTTTGCATGCGTTGTCACATGTACATCCTTCTTGTAGTACCTTGAACCAAAATCTTTATATTGCTCTCAAAAATATCTAATTATAGCGAGTGCTTAAGCAAAGTGCAATTATTGTAGATGAAAGCACCAACATTAGCATGATTTTGTGTTGAAATTGACCACAACATTCTCACCTTTGCCTTTGACTTCAAATTCAAAATAAGATGCAAGAAAAATTGATAAAGCAAAGAAGAACTTTTTCTATTAATACTTTGGTCAAGGTCTCTTCATCATGTTTAGCTACATCTTTTTTCCTCTTGTAAAACCTTTGTCATAATGCCAACCATATCTAATTAGCTAAAGCTGTGATCGAAAGATAACATAAAATCTTAAGCAATGCATCTACTACACATTATTATTTACTTTAAGTTAGGTACTAGTAGGTTGGTAGGTTCACAGGTAAAATTTTTATCCTTAATCATTGCTAAGAAGCCCTTGTTTCTTTCTTGTCTTGTCCATTCTTACCTAGATTTCCTAATCTTTTGTACAACATCATTGACATACAAGATTCTTTTCTATTTATGTTATCTACTTCACCATTTACGATATAAGCTATTTTTATGAATTCCCTTGTACTACTAAGGATCTACTTGAAGCTTTAAGAATTCATTCTTTAACTTTGAAAACACACCTAACTTCATCAAGCATGCCTAATGACAAGAAGTTTCTTTTCAATTCAGACATAAATCCAACATTATCTAACCATCTACAAACCTTATCATATAACTTAAGCCTAATGGTATGAACACCCTTAACCTTGCAAGACCTATTATTTCCCGTTAAAATTAGTCATCCATCTAAGATGTTCAAAGACATTAAAAAACCTGTGAAAGGTACCACCAAAATCTATAATTAACTTACCTTCTAGTTTGGCATTTGAAGCTATTAGCATGAATGCATTTGTGAAATCCTTCTCTGTTACAACTATTGCATTAGCTTGCTTGTTTGAATACTATTATTTCATCTGAATTCTTATTTCTGGACAAGCTTTTTGAAAATGGCCTTCTTTGTGGCAAAAGAAATATTTAAGTTTCTTGCCTTTTGAACTTAATCTGCCGTTCTTCTTACCCTTATATTTCCTCTTTTCTTGTTAGCCTTTTGCATTCAATCCTTCAAACACACTAAATTCTCGTTACTTAGTCTTTTTGTTCAGTTATTGAGCTTAATCAAGACTTCGCATCTTCCATAATTACACTTACTCTACAATAAACTATGTTTCTACAAAATGCTTATAACTTGATAGTAGTGAAGTTAGAACTATTAAAGCCCAATCCTCATCCTGAAACTTAAAATCTATTGTATCAAGACCCATAATGGTCTTATTAAAACTACTAAGATGATCTTTTATAGAACCATTTTCTTTAAGGCTAAAAGCATACAATTTTTTGTTCAAATACAATCTTTGTGCCAAACATTTCTTCATTTACCTTGATTCTATATTGTTCCAAAGGTAAAGAGCTGTGTTTTCTTTGGATATCTCTTTTAAGACTCAACCACCAAATGATACTACTAAAGCACTGTGTGCTTTCTTCAAAAATTCCTTCTTGTCATTATCCTTCAACTTATGAGACATCTTATCTTCTTCAACAAAGGTTCTTCCAAGTGTTCATAAACCAAAAAAGCTTTCATCTTCTTCCTCCACAAATTTAATTATTTTCTACAGTAAACTTCTCAATGAAGACACCACTTTCTTGAATCTTGAATAGTTTTGATACCACTTATTGCTCCATTTAACTCAACAAGCAAGAACTCAGAAATGATACAAACACATACTATAAGAAATCAAAAAAGGAACTTCATCTAGATTTCTAAAATAGAAAATTGCTACTTCATCAAGATTTCCTACTTCATTTAGATTTCTAAAATAGAAAATTGCTATGTAAAGAACTAGTGACACATAATGAGAAATTAGTTTACCGAATGAGCTTTTCACATGTCATACTTTGTTATATTTACAGCTTTGTTATATCGCTATTTAACTAATCAAAATACATAGTTTAACAACTCAACTTCTAATAGAAAAATAACAAACTATATCAGCTTAGCTTCCTGCACAACTTTACACTTTGATTCTATTGATTTGGATCTAATAAAATATATTTTCAACTAGTTTAGGTGTGTGTGTAATAGAGGAGAAGGATCGTGTAAGTCATTTAATTTTATACAAACTCTTTGATTTTTTTTGAATTCTTAGATTAATATACTTTTAATGATTGAGATTAAATTTAATTTGTATAATTAATATATTATAATTAATGCATATGTTAGATTTAATTTTAACTATTGAAAGTTTATTAATTTAACAATTAAAAAATTAATATAAAAAATTGTATAAAGTTAAAGGATTTTCCATCATTTTCTATATTGACACGTAGAGGGAGAAAGAGAAAAGAAGAGCATTCATTAAATTGTGGAGCTTTTCGCAGGTAATATCCATTTTTAGTCTCCATGTCTTCACTAACCAAAGTTTAAATTTAACAGGAACATTCATTAAAAGAATAGCATTGATTTTTAGGGCGGCATCTTCAATCTCCTGGGGCAATTTCTTAATATTCTTGAAACTATGTAAAAGATCAAGTACCATTGATTTCTTCTTACCATGGCAAAAAGAAGGAAACTTGCCAGTTGCCATTTGCTTTTGCTTTGAAAGAAAGGGAGACACCACCTTCTTGGTAAAAAAATATCGATATGTTTATTTGGATTTTTTGTTCTAATGGATAAATTGTGGTTGATATGATCTCGATTGTGTTCGTTTCAGATAAGAATGAAATTCTCAATACAAAACCTTGGACTTTTAGGCCTTACCGTGGCAAAAAAACAATGCTAACAACGAGAAAGAGAAGAAAAGCAACAATGAGAAGAATGAGAGAAACACACAAGAGGAGAAACGTAAATGACATCTTGTCATTGTGAGACGTGTGTTCATATATTCGATTTGTGGGCAATTGAACAATGTACGTATGTGAAAGTGATGTTGCTTGTGCTTGTGCTTGTGCTTGTGGGATATCATGTTGTTGCTCTGCCATACAATTTAGTGGGGAGATGAGGCCGATATATATATAATATATATATATATATAGAGAGAGAGAGAGAGAGAGAGAGAGCGAAAATAAATATGTGTGGCTATCATCCACTTGTATTTATTGCAATCGGAGAAACTAAATTTAGATGCGGGTTTACAAGGTCATATGGATGCGAAGTTTATCATTAGTCAGTATCAATACATATGTGGTAATAACAAGTCAATACCAGGGCATGTTATAAAGATTATGAATTGACATGAATCTTTTTCTTTTCTAAAAAACTGTTATAAACAAAAATCAAATTCTTCCGCAATTCTATACGGGTGGAATGAGAATTCCACAACTTATATACTACCCAAAAAAAATTGATAATTGAACCAGCAAGCACCTAAATAAGCTAAAAAAAATCATAAATAAGTTTTAATTTCAAGAGAACTTCAAAATTTATTTGGGAATTCCAAAATCGATGACTCATGAAAATAGCTTATGCAGCAGTTGTGAGAACTCATCGGAGAGATTAAAAATCTAAGTTTTATATCTGACCAACATGTAAGTATTGAGAATGATACAAGCAATTTCTTGTAGCAACGCATTGTGTTTACTATTATTACATTTTAGGAGATGTTCGCACAAAGTGCAAGCAGAAGAAAAATGAGTTAAAAATCTACAAATTTGTTGTAATAAAATGAGTTAAAAATTTACAAATTTATTGTAATAAAAATCAGTCTCAAGTACAACACAAGGAGTCAAGCGCGTGGCAACTGCAACAAATCCTAATGAAGAAGATGCTGCAGATCTTCCAAGTTGCACATTTTTCTCTTTTATACATACATACATACATATATATATATATATATATAGACATATATTTACAATAACTGAATTGTTGCTATTTCGATGTTCTGTCACCTCTGTGTACCTACTACTGTTGATGATTCAGGCAAGGTCTGGAAATTTTGTGACAAAGCAGGTCATAGATGGTAATCAGCAGTTGGTTTTATTCTAGTGTTTCCCTAGTAAACTTGTTTTGCTTGTTGCGCAATAGGTCGGTGTGGACATAGACTTGGGCAATAGAATTCAACGTTTTCACTATGCTTCCCTTTGTTGGGAGGGACCCTCGAAAATCTTAGAATCTAAGAGTGCCAAACTTATGTTGTATTTCTACCCTCCTTTTCAGGACTAAACATTAGAGTTATGTACATTGCAAATCTTTTTCTTTTTTGGATTTTCATATAAGCTCTGGAACACTCTTATCTCTCTCTCAGAGTAAATAATTTGATGGGCTGCATGTCCGTCCATCCCCCATTGGGACTAACCATAGTCATGTTGGGTATTAAATTTCTCGTCCCTCCATCTCTCCTCCTTTTCATATAGAACGTGCTTCAAATGTGGAGTCCCGAAGAAATTGGACGTGAAATATGTTCTCTTTTTTTGGCTTTTATTTTCCCAGACGTGATTTGCTATATGTTTTGGTTGGGGCGCTTTTATTCCTAGATGGGATTTGCTATTTGTTTTCGCGGGTGCGATCTAATGTTTACTGAGTTATGAACTGGGAAATATAAGCAGTCAGACTCAGATCATTTTAAAAATATGCTTGAAAGCGAGGGCCTGTCAGTTTTAATCCACAATTGTTGTGAAAAACAGTCATATGCGTAGATCAAATAAGCGCTGCTGGTTCAAATTAATATTGATTTTAACATGGACTGTAACACAATCAACGTCTTGTCAGCTTTTGATGCCTCGGAACGAACCACGCTATTGACAAATTGAACCTTTAGTAACGTGGCAACTTCTCTTCTTACACCGCCTACAGAATCACCTTGAAGCTATTAATTACTTTTGGGTTCTCAGATCGAATAATATAAGAGAATGACTTTAATTTCATTATTGCATGCTGCTAATTACGTCGATTCGGCAATTGAAAGCAATCCCGTACATGCATTTGTAAACAGCTCGTTTCCTACTGGTTCTATACTATTTGTTATGTTGAGAAGTTTCTTTTAACTCTGTATTTCATGAGCATCACCCCACCATACTCACGCCCCATGCTCTCAACGCTTAAGTCTTTCCAATGCTCCCTTTGATGCCTGTAACATTACAATTATCCTGACCAAACAACTATGAAATATAATCAAATATTACGGATGCAAATTATGCGTAATACATTGCAGAATGAAGGACAACAAGACCGAACATAATATTACTTACAATGGTCTAGAAGTTATATAGCACGCCAAGCGTTTCAGAGCCCACCTAAGAAGTCAAGCTAACCAAGCGGCCCGCGAAGGATTTCTCTTCGTAAACCAGTTGGCCAGACCAGATCATGAAAATCTTCAAACTGATCCAAAACCGTACACTGGACCTGCCATCTATGTTGGGCTTGCTACATGTAATCATACATTAAAAAAAATAGATAAAATTCACAGTAAGTGTGCATATTCATTGTTAATTTTTATCAGTCGTCGGATCTTCTCCAGTGCTAGTATCTTTTAGGCACACCTGTTTCTCGCCCTTCACCGGAGGACTAGTGATAGATCCATGAATCTGTCAAATTCAATCCACTCTATAAGCTTAACGACTAAAAACCATGCGTATTAGATTATGTGTTCAATAAATGGGCAAAAGATTACCATGGCATGAGACTTGAAGGACAATGCATCCTCAGAACGCATTATAGATGGATCTGAAGGCCTGTGAAACAGCAAGTGTGCTATGGATCGATCAATGGGATTTGTATTAGTTTCCACGTCAATAAATCCGTTGCACCTGAATACAAGACAGTTAATAATATTAGCTGCGAAACGAAGAGGGAAAAAAAAAGACTCAAGAAACACACTTAACTAGCAAGAAAGCTTACAACTAGAAAATAGAAATGAAAAAAGTGCAAAGAATTCTGAGACTCAATAGCTGGACTCAAGATGGTCAACATGAAGTTAATAGTTCCAACATTCCATGGGCTACAGAACCATCTAATGCAAGCTTTAAACAGTCAACGACCATGATGATTAAATGTGCTAAGCTGAATATGATCAGTAGTTTATAGTTTTCACATTCAATGGGCTACAAAACCATCTAATGCAAGCATTAAGCCGTCAAAGGCCATGATGATTAAACGAACTGAGCTGAATATAAATATGGTCAATCATAGGTTGGCCATATTTCAAGTATCGGAGACCTGGGCTCAACTCACTTAAAAGTGCTAAGCATAAGGCATCAATCTCAATCACGAAACCTTCTCCATTCTATAGAAGCATTAAATCATGCCAACTTCAACTGACTTCATTTAGTCCTTGACATATCTGTCTAGACATATCTCATTAGTTGAGTGCTAATTCAATGTGGCAGTCTTAAGGTGGATTGTGTGGTAGTTTTGTATATACCAAGGTTTATGAAGACTGGAAGAGCTTTTGGCCATTTGTGCTTGTGTTTGGAAATGTGAAGCATGGGTCAAACATTATTGGCGGGTAGGAAACACAGAAAAAGAACAAAGTGAAGCGACCCAAAGAGGTAAAATAGCAGAAAACCATGCAACTTTAAGAGACAGAAGAAAAAGAAAGATGAGAGAAAAACAAGCAACAGAGAAGAGCATGCAGGGAGAAGAAGTTAAAACAAGAGAGATCACCAATGGTAGGGTTAATTTCCAAAATCAACCATAAGATATCCCGAGAAAAATTACATCAAAGCCTGTTTATAGTTCTCCAAAAATAACCTAACCTAATTGAAATAAGCATCCCAAATTCTACTAATATATGAGAGTAAAAAATTAAACAGTAAAAATCCTATTGAAATAAGTGACAACGCCAAATTTCTAATTCTAAAATATTTCCTAAATAAATGTTAAGCTTACGTTACTATTTTTCATTAAATATTAAGGAATATCCTTAAGTCCCTAAACAACAAATATTTACTAAATCAAATAATAAACCTTAAGTTTCCAACTCTGCGACAAATGGGAAATTTTTATATGAAAAGAGAGAGAGCACATTTCACTTTTGTTACCTACTTCAATTTAGTACCATATAATAGTCTCTCTGAATTGTCTTAACCCCACCAAAGTTAAATTTGAAGATCAAAGGTTTTAGGTGTAGGTGGTGTTTGAATAAAATACAAATAAATTCAATCAAAATTTTATTTCTTTTTTACATGAACTTCAAATAATTTCTTTACATAATTTTGATTTACGTGTTGACACTTTATCACACTTCAAAATTTCAGTCTCTCACCAGTCTCCTAGCTAGCTGTACTATTACTAGATGATGTACTTAAGAAATTTTGTGGAGACTCTCAACACATTTGTAGGGTGGCATTGTGTTTTGTTTTATTCTCATTTCCTATTTTACATAAAATTTGGATTTTAACATAAGCCCTATATCAGATTTTACTAATTTCTTTTAATAATGCTAATATGTATCAAAGGGAACACTAAATACTTGTAAATAAGCATTTTACTAAGAAAAAGTTAGCCCAACCTAAGAAAATCTCTTGGCTATGCTGTGAGGTAGGATTTGTGGCACTATACTTTTTTATCCAATTTCTTAAACAGTTGTTGAGTCAACACACTTTCCACAGATAAAATTAAATCTAATAGGCACAAGTAATGCTCCACAATTAATCCACGCTTGGAATTACTCAACCATAACAAGTGCCTTAACCCAACAATTTAAAAATTCTCAAAAGTATGGTGCCATTGATCCTTCCCAATCTGCGTGCACGCCTGTGTGCATGCACTTTGCTCAACTGTTCATGTACATACCAACTACCAAACCATAATGTCAGCTTGCTAGAAGTGATCAAACCCAGAGCCTAATCTCATGTTGTACTATACAAGACTGCAGACGATGTTCTTTACATGCATGAGTAGACCAGAGCTCTTAACCATTAATAAAAATAAGTGGGCATAAAAAGTGTCTAGGTATATACTTATTTGTTTCTTCAGCCATCAGTGCTCCACTTGCGTCCCTCTCAACTCTGATAACACCACTGGAACTTGCACAATTATGCCTTTGCTCTGCACTCTTGGCCAAGCGATACAGACTATCCCTTATGCATAGTTTTGCCCTAATGTCCAACTGAAATGAAACAGATTCTGTTTAGTCCATTTCATATGCATTGAGCACCAAATGAGAAAAATCGTAATAATCATCAACTAGGGTGGATATGGAATGCTTTCACATATGCAAAGCCTTTAACATAGAACTAGATATGCATTCATATTTTTTCTGTACCAACCAATACATTTAGATTTCCTTGTTACATTGATCATTAAAAATGTTGATAACAAACATAACATTAAAAATGGATGTGTAAAGAATGTTATCCACATGCTTGCATTTGCAAATGGTTCATAGTTCTGTTATGGTGACTATTTTAAATGATATCAATTAGAGAAAAACTAGTTAGAATTTTACATTTTAACTAAGATTTACATTTCCTAAGGCCTTTATCAACTAAGCTATTCTTGACTAAATATGCCACTGACACAGCTATACATTCCACATTAACAAGTATACCCTTTTTTATTTGAACTTTTTTGAAACAATCATGACTACAAATATTCTACATTGTCCAAATGTACTAATTATGCTATTCTCACTTCTCCAAACCTTGTTTCTGAGCATCAATATCAATGCCATTATCTCCCAAACTTTTATTCCTCAAAATAGACATTTGCATCCACTATTTTAGGCCTTTCTTCCATGAATCTGTTAAACAACGTTGATGAATGCTGTACACACAGAACATACAAACAGGCCCCCAAGTAATAATTTCCATAAATAAAATTCTCCCTTGTTTTCTAAGAAGTTTATCATAAACACTAATATCAACAAAAGAGGACATTCTATGTTTGCATGTAAGCAAGGAAAGTTCTTGATAGTCCTTTTATATGATAATAGTAAAGCAACAATGCAGACTATCATGACAAAGTATTAGTCAAACCAATGTATGATCCAAATATTCTTTGCCTACCCAAGAATTAAGTAAAATAAGGCTCAGAACAAGTACTTCATGAGCTTTTTTGCCAACTACACCATTTTCCCTTGGCATCCCCAACATCTAACAAGAATCTTGACAACTGTAAGGTAATACCAAATCATGTTACTTCCTTAAATGTCAATTTTCCAATCACTTTTTTATTTTACAATAAAATATAAAGATGTGAGATGTTCAAGGTTTACACTTCTATTCTGACAAACAAAATATGAAGATGTAGGATGTAGTTATCAAATAAGCCTAATAAAGGTACATTTGTCCTAGAATATCCCAATTATATTTATTTCAATAATCCCCTCTCGACCTCCAAAAGGACATGCAGCACTGATTGCCAACTAAAATGTCAAACCTTGCAATAGCCTTCTTTGTACCCCTCTTGAATGGTATCTATAAAATAATGAAATTACTTATATTTCTTCGATATTCCTTCATTTAAATTTTTTACAAATTGATGGTGTCTCATTTCATTTCACCTTATACCAATTATCAAAAAACAAACAACTTTTTACAATGCTGAAAAGAATAAAATAAAAGAGATTCACATTTTGAACAATTAGGACCACCAAACTCATTTTTGATGAAGATGTAAAAATAAAGAAGATTCACACTTCGAACAATTAGGATCACCAAACTATCATTTTGATGGAGTTGTTTCCTTGGTGGCTGTGATATGTTATTGATACTATGATTCTCCCAAGTGATGAAAAAGGTTAGGCAAAGTAACTATCACCATCAGTAATATTTCTAATCAACTGCATCTGTTAAATACCTATGTTTACCCACTCTATATTCCATGTAAGGGAACCCAACGTGTTTATGTCAGAAACAGAAAAATCATAATCTGGGAACACCAAAGTCTTTGTGGACCCTCAAGCATAACAGTGAGGGCATCTCAGTATCAATGCTCTCAAAGCCTAAACACGTTTTGGCTTAGCAGTGAAAGAGTGAGGTTTAAAATCCATTGCTATGCAAATATGCAGATACTTCAGGTGCCACACACAAATATACACTCATATGCCCCTGTGATCTTACAATGCCACCCAAACACTGTCCACATAATAACTGATGGATGCGAATAACCATTTTCTTCTAAAGCTAATATGGAATTAAAACAAAAATAAGTCTAGTTCTATCAAACTTATAATGATACCTTTTCCATGACTTGCTGAAGCTGACAAAAACTAGTTGCTTCCAGAGAGATATCATCCAGCACTGAGCTTATGCATGAGCTCTCTTGCCCATTTGAAGAGTCCAATTCTGCAGGCACTCCAATGCTAATTCCTTTAACTTGACTACAACCATCAATATCCAGTTCTGACTGATGGCCTTTTTTCTGAACGGAGAGTGAATTACAAAACGTCATTGAATTTGCTCCATTTTCATGTTTGAAACCCCTTGTAAAGGTTGCTTGTACATCTCCACAATGAAATGGATCTTCTGTCTTCTCATTTATTGTCACGGAAGGAGCCTCGAGCAAATAGCCATTAGAGCTGTCCACAGACTGCATCTGATTTGATGCATATGAAGACTCCTTGAGGGAAGGAGACATGTGACCATTGTTTTCAGATTTGATACCAGAAGGAGTTGGACAGACTGAAATTTGATCTGAAGGATGACTGTAATCTAGGTGCAAGTAAGGAATATGTGTTTGCTTATAACTCAATGAATCAGATGCTATGCTCTGTCTATGTTGCTGAATGCTCGAAGGAGAAAATACTCCAGGAGATGAATCTCCAAACAAATTCTTCACATCAGCAAATTCATTCTGGCTTACATAATGATGAATAGAACTGCCATTGTCCATGCATTGGTCTCTTATTTTTCCCTCTAGTTGACTGCAGTGCTTGAGCCGCTTTTTTTGCAAATTGATCTGCCATGCAACAGCACAGTTCAATTATGAATAAGACCATTCAGGCACAAATGGCAATTTCCAGCAAACTATCTCTTTAACACTCATATAAAGAACCAATTATTTATCCATTAAAGGAGTTAGATTGGACAACCATGATATACATATGGACAGATCAGGCCCAGTCTTTTCTAATAAAAGAAGAATTATATGTCGTTTTGCCAAAAAGAAAATCACGAACATCAATGCATGACCTGCTTTTTACTAGGATGCACAAGTTTCTAGTTGCATAAGAGTGACTAGCAAATGATATACAGTTTACAAGGATATCTGCATGCAATTTTTCCTTAATGAGGGCATTAGTCTTTTATAATTTGATGCCGAGCAAGAATCAATAAACTAACAAAGTGCTGCTATAAGTTGGTAAAGCCTCGAAATTCCATAACAAAGAAATCTTGACCATCTGAACCTAAAAATAATAATAAGAGTAATCTGCATGTTAAAATCATAATACCAGCAGTTTCTCTATTTTCCACAACTAAATCCCAAGTTTCTAAAGTAATCACTCTGGCCCTTTGACTTCTTTGACCATTGTGCTCATAGTTACCATTAACACAAGTTGAAAATAACTATTATGTCTTTTAATAACATCAAGAGATGAATTACACCAGAACACAAGATCAATTATCTCATCTTTCGTTTTATTGCTAACAGTATATTGGAATTACATCATGTTGAAGGCATACCATACTCTTTTGTGCGCCTACAGGTTTGATAACTAACACCAAAACAATCTTACTTGATATATTGATTGATATTGCAAAAGGTAGCAGAACAAGCTTCAGTGAAAACAATCAAATAAAGATTAAAAATGCAACAATTTAAACTAGGTTAAAATTTTTATGCCCAAGTACAACGCACCAAATTTTGTCCCTAAATTTTGAAAGAGAAACATGAAATGAAGAGAAAAACTGCAGGAAAAAAATTAGTGAAAAACCATTTGGTGTTATTGATACTGCCAAGTTTCAGGATTCATTGCTATTCATGTGAATGCATGCAAATTACAGTCAATTTATGATTTATTGGTTTTCTCTTTGTTCCAAGCCAAACTTCTGGCCACAAATATATCCAAACCAAACTTTAATTTTACTTTTAAAGAGAAATATTCACTCCTTTTTACTTGGAATTTGGCTATTGCACCATCTCTTATGGAATGTAAAAGCATTTGGTTATAAAGTGACAAAAATGCCGTTGCACTATCAGAATAAATTAACAGTCAACACAGACAATGGACTTAAACAATGACTTTGGAAACTTCAGAGATTTAAGTGATAAAATCTGATTTTTATGATTTCAGGACAAGCAAAAAGGACATTGATAAACTATCCATGACAATGATAATATTCAGGATTGAACAGGTTGTGAACAAATTATAAAGACTGTACTTACCTGCTCATTAAGCATCAAGTCATGCTTACTTTGTGATTGTTTATCTAACCCATTCCCAAATGACGAGAGATTCAGGACCGAATTACCAGCATCCATAGATTTGAAATTGATTTTGTCACCAACAACTAAATTATACTTGTTGAAATCATTTGTTGGACCTGCAGCATTCTCCCAGGAAGTTTCCTGATGTCCTGATGAGGAATTCAATTTGGAACCTGATTTAAATACTTCTTCAGATCCTTCAGCAGCATTTGCAGGCAAAAACCAGCATAAATATCATCCTATTGTTGGAAGTGGCTCCACAATGTTCGTGGAAAAATTGCTAATGAGTTCCAGACAATGATAGTTAATAGAGTCTTCGGCGCGCTTTTAAATTATATCGTTGATTGCATTCATATTTTTTGCGGCTTGTCTATGGATGGCTGGGTTTTAGAACTCTCGGGGGTGTGAGTCGGCTAGTAAATAGGAATCTAGGCCACGGGGGACATAATGTGGAGAGAGCGAAAATAATCGCTGCGTTACCGAGTAAAATTATTGTAACGGGGGGGGTCGGGGATTATCTGGATAGCAGGAGCTATCATCAAGAGATCGCATTAATCCAACGGAAATGCACACCTGTCGCACACCTAATGTGCGGCGACGGGATCCTCATAGTTTGCCAATCTAGAAATCACCCACACCTCGTTTCTGTGACAACATTTGATTCAGTTTTGTTTTGGATCCATCTTTTTAACTGCTTCATATGCACTTCTATGAGGCAGGATCATGATACGCTGTCATCAGGCTGTTGGGCGACTCCGGAAGCGCCTTCAGCGTAGTACCCAATTTACATTCTATCCCTTCATCCTTATTGTTGGTTATAATAATAGCTCGGAAGAGGTGCCAGTGTCTGTTCCGTCATGTCTGCTCTCCCTCGTGCCCTTGTATTCAGCCCTGAAATACCATATACACGTATGCTCATGCTGATCAGCAATAGAGCTTACTAATACCATAATCAGACATCTTTGGTTTCTTCGCTGTGGATTCTTTCCTGTTACCTCCACCCACAACTAGACTTTGCGAGTGGACTACGAGAACTGCTGTCCATCCGTGACGACATGCACTTACTGTTTATTACCTTGGAGGATGTGGACACTTATTGACACAACCTTCCACAACTTGGCAACCAAACTTCATCCCACGTACAGCCAATTATCTTCAAGGCTTGTGGATTAACGGATTAGCAGCGAACTGAAAATATGTAGTCACAGTCACCACATTGTCATCAAACTCTTGTAAAAAAAATAAAAAATAAAAATAAATCTGAAAAGAGAGATTTACTACATTTAGAGTATGACAGCAAAAATGCATTAATATAGAAACCACCAAAAAATCATAAAAATGGTGATACAACTGAATAAAATGATAGGCAAGCAAGAGAATGCTTTTCTTATTTGGATGAGGGAAAGAGATTATTTGTGGAGCCTTATAGATATACCAAGGAACAAGATATAGGATCTTAACAAAAATCAAAGCAGTAGTATGGAAAACAATTAAACTTTCGAATATTAGTGGTACAAAAAAGCCCAAACTGCATCACACAACATTGAGAAATAGAAATTAGAAGATGCAGAATCATAATTGAAATAGTTTCTGAAAAAAAATAGTTTGCGAAAAAAATTTCAAGTAGAAAATAGCTTCTACAATAATCTTTAAAGAATACGGGAAAGCTCATCTTGAGTAACAGTTGTCTTGCCCCTCCAATTGGGCTATTGCCTTAATAGATAAATGCATGAATAACTAGTCAAACTTGATAAATAAAGTAACCACTGGTTAGGCCAAACTACTCGTGAAGAGAAAGACTATATCACAAGTAAAATGGATAATGCCAAATCATTTAACATCAGAAGAATAATCAAAAACCACCTTTAGAAATGAGAGTGCTAAATTCTGATTATAACAACATTTTTTTTTCTAAAAATCCATCACATCCCAAGCCTTTTCCAAAGGTCCACAAAGACAAAAGGTTGAACGTATTATTAACACACAAATTGACCTTGAGGCATCTGCAAAATTAGAAATTAACCAAGGGAATAACATGAAAAATCTGACACCTCCCTCTAGAACTCCAGTTCCAACTCTAAAGCTATGTCAGCATCAACACTATTCGGACTCCAGGATTTCATTATTATAATCAGGTGTCTTCATATTTTTGCTCCATTGTGCTTTATCCAAATTAACAACACCATAAATTAAACCCCACCCCCAGTCCCAACATCCTGTCTGCAGGATATAAATTTTAGAAGCAATCAACATTTTATCAATTCTTTCATAACCTCCACAATAACTCCAGTCCTATTTTAAATTGACAAATAAACAATTTATCATATTTACAAGGCTGTGAAAGGACCCACTACAATCACAGTAAGTTATTTCCCACAACACTTTACACAATCACCCTCCATAAAATTTCTTTGAAAACCATGATTTCAAATCTCATGCTAAGCATTTTTTTTTCTTTTTTGCTATCTTGGTCCTCATCTACAACGTCTTCATCCTATCATCCAGTTCTATTATCAGTTTTCACATTCCCCAGTACCAAACTGCTCCAAGCTTTGAATTTGTTTTTCTCATACTCCAGTTTACTCATTCGTTTGTCCTTCACATGCTTGAATACCAGCTTCATTCCACCAGGAGATAAACATTATCCTTGAAGGAATGATGATCCAACAGATCTTTTCAAATGGAAAAGGAGCAGGCCTTCACTTTTGAAATCAGAACCTAACAGAATAGGATAGTGATCAGATGCTGTTGTAAGTCCTGCTACCTGTCTCACCCCAGGAATTAAATCCTCCATTTCAGGCACAGAGAAATCTCAAATCTCTTTCAAATCTACAGTTTGCTATACTTTTATCACTCAGGTGAATTGGCAACTTACAGAGTTGTAAGCAAATATCACACTTTCCCTATTTCTGTCCTCAACAATGAATTATTTCTTGCTCCAAGATAACAGGTGAGGACCAACAATGTAGCTCATCATATGAAGAATTTTTTTTCTTTTTACGATTAAGTAAATTATTTTTTTATCCAAATAAAACAGAGGTGCCAACCAAACCAATGTAGCTAGGTCTCACAAGCCCTGGTCACATAAACAATGAATTTTGCCACTAATAGATTTCACTATCCTATCCATCAAACAGTTGATTGAAAGGAATAGAAGAAAATCTCAACAGGGATTATGCTATATCAAAAACAACTTTCATGGCATCCCAATATTGCAATACTGTAAAATCAAGTAATACTGAATGTCTACAGACATTCATACAGAAAAACACATTACAGGTATATTGTATGCGTAGAAGAAGAAACAAACCTCATAAACACACGAGTCAGACATTCCTCCAAGATATCTAGCCACCACTAAAGACGCATGCAATTGCTCGATCCAACATCATGTTTATGCATAAACCTATCACCAACTATGCTTTCTGAATTATAAAGCAAACAAATAAAAAATCAATTCTAGTCACGACAGCCTTGAAGTGTATATAATAATAACCAAATAATAAGAATTCATAAAAAAGTACAGAAATGAAATGCAAATTTCAAGTCTCATACATTGAGCTCTTTTGTTATCGAAGTATAAAAAAAAACTTAGCCCAATGAAGTTGAGTGGAATTGATAGATTTAGACAAAAATTTATTACAAAATAACCATAGGCCATATAACCTTTACCTTTGAACAATCAAAAGATTTAAGCTCTGTTCTAGAATTAATAAGAATGAAACTCGAGATTCATGTTTCCCTTAGCCTTTATGTTTTCAAAAGTGCATATACTGAAAACTTAACTACCAGCTCCTTTTGTTCAAACTCAATTGGACATTTTACCCCAGCAATCCTAATTATTTGATTATTAAAATTCTCATATAAGTTTTCTCTTTTACCAATTTAAGAATGAAACAAGCACAAATTGAAGCACTTACACACTCAAACACAAGTCACTCTAATGTCTAGGACCACGAAAGAAAAACTTAAGTTTGGCAGTTCATGGATTAAAGTTTACCTACCAGAAGAGATACACATGCTTCGCTTTTTTCTGATCTTATTCAGCTTAAAACCCAAAATATCATCTTTGTTCCACCATTATTACAACCACATATGCTAGAAATACCTTAAGTTTTGGTTCTGCTTGTAATTTCTAGTCACTAATTCTTACTAGGTTTTCCACAGCAAAGAAACCCTTTGCAGAGCCCTAATAAAACAGCAGATCAACACTTCAAAAGTTAGGTTAATATATTACAACTTTACCCAATGTAAAAACCCTAGAACTACTCAAGTCTTCCCTGTCAACAAAATTTTCAACCTCACTAGTAACTTCACCTCCAATATTTTTCTCTCATTGACCAAACAAAGCAAAGATCTAGGCTTGAAATTAACTTCAAAAATAAAAAAGTAAACACATAGATTTAAAAAAGAAAGTTTAGGCTGCACACGATACCCATTAAGATCCCACCACAAAACATCAATCAAGTTAGCCGAATATCCAACTCCTTAAATTCCTCACAAAAAGGAAACATACATACTAGAAATAAAAATCAAACAGTTACCAGAAATTGAAAGTCTAAGCTAAAAACTATACAAGCAACAATAATCTCAGAGTTAACACATACATACATATATATACCATTGAAATTGTTTAGTTTTTATTTCATTTTTAAGAGTTTAGAATCTGGCGGTAAACAATGAAAAAATTCATGAATCCTTTCAATTTCTAGCAGTTTCACAGCACCAAACGGAACAGAAGTCTACAAAATTCCATTGAAAACAAACCAGGACCGATTTCCTATTCTCACCTGAAGCTAATCTTTCCAAGCAACCAAAAATTTAGCAAGAAAATCCAATACTTTCCGGAAAAATTGAAGATCTCAAACGGAGGTACACTACACCAACAACAAAGCAACGCAACTTGGCTCTGAATCAAATCCTTCTCGGAGTTTCTAGGGTCTGCTCTTTCCTTCTCACGCACACACACAAGCACTTGAATTTTGTTATTTTTTTAATGATTTAAAATTATTTTATTAATTTTGTTATGGTAAGTAAAAAAGAGAGTCACGTACGTGTTGACACGTGGCCGAAGATCAAACGAAGGAAATGGTAGATATCAGAATTCGTGGACGAGAGAGGGGACA
The DNA here is from genome assembly GCA_019650275.1 of Xylocarpus granatum. NCBI lineage: Eukaryota > Viridiplantae > Streptophyta > Magnoliopsida > Sapindales > Meliaceae > Xylocarpus > Xylocarpus granatum. The sequence continues at coordinate 173,123 of BNST01000574.1, read as the reverse complement.
TTAGATCCGATCAGTTTCTAAACTCTTATTGGTCCACGTATGTAGTAAGTTCTAGAAGATGAACACGTGGTGCGCTGCACGTGATCATGTGGTGGCATAGATTAATTATCAAGTATTTTATTCGGAAAAAAGCCGAATAACATTGGTATAGGATAGCGTGAGGTTTTCCTCCCACGCCGTCCCTTTTTTTTTCTTTTGGAGCACCTTTTGTCTGCGGGCAGTTACCGTCCAACTTCGCCTTACTTAAAAGATTTTAATTATTTTATTATTTTTATTAGACATGCATATTTTAAGATTTAAAAAAATTATATTTATATATAATTTTTTTTAAAAAAAATTAACATATAATACCCTTCAACAATAATATTATTAATATTATTAAGTGTAACTATTAATTAATGAATCAAAAAAATTAAATAATTAAGATAATATCATCTGTATAAATTTTATATTATAATATTTTTATATAGTTATTTTTTTAAGTTTTTAAAATTAATATAAAACACCCAAAAAAAATTATTTTTTAAAATTTAATACCTAATTTAATTAAAATTAATATGATAAAATAATTTAATTTAATCAAAATAATTTTTAGTTGCTTATTTTACAAAGATGAGAGTTAAAAATTTTGTATTTACAAATGTTATTATAATAATCTTCAACTCTCATTTTTGTAAAATGACAAAAATAAAAATTTTTATTTAATTAATTTTAATAATCATGAAAATATTTTACAACAATTAAAATAATATTGTATAAATAATTAATTTATAATAGCGATTTATAATGTATAATTTAATATATTTATTAAATTAAATTATTTATGATTCTACACAAACCAACACTTTATGATCTTATTCTATCAAAACTAATACATAGTGTGTGTATATATATATATATATATATATATATATATATATATATATATAAATCTTTCACATTTGTTAAGCACTCCCTTATTCTGGACAAGCTAAAAAAAGCATCAGTACATGGCTACACCAAAATAAAGTATGAATGTTAAAACAATACCACACTGATGTACCAAAACGAAAGACAAATACCATAGCAAAATAGAATCAGCCTTGCCACATACAACACAAATTTCACTTCCCTTTTCTTTTTATTTTGCATGGTGGGTTGCTCCTTATGCCTTGGAGTGTCGATCTTCGCTTGGTTCGTCTTGTGAAGATTTCAATTCGAACCTTCGCAACTTTTCTTACTCTTCCAGATTTAAATTGCCGTTTTAAAGGTCAAATTATGTTACAATGTATTGAATCTTTTGAACAAACGTTTTTCTAGTTGATTTAAGATTTAGCTATTCTTTTCTATAAGAAAAAAAAAGTTTTTTATTTGTTTTGGATGGGTTAACTATGCAGTGTGATTTGCTGTGATTGTTGGAGATACGAAGGATTTAGGCAAATGGGTGAAGAATTTAATTGATTGTTTTCAGTTGGATTGGTGAAAAATGTGGGAAATGCAACTTTGGTTGATTGGTTTTTAACAAACTGGTGTTCTGCAATGTTGTATTGTATTGAAAATTTCTGCTATTTATTAGTCTATTGACTAAGTTTATGATTTTGTGCTAAATTGTATTTCAATGATCTAGAGCAAACTTGATATCAATTGAGAGATTTATGTAATTTGCTTTTTGAAAGTGATTTACATTATTGTTTATTTGATATATATATCAATGGTGACATAAAAATAGGTTCAATTAATTTGTTTGCTTAATGAGGGTGTTTTGAAAAATGGGTCTCGGAGATGTCTAAGAGTAAATTCTTTTCAAATACTAAGCTAGGGCCTTGTTTTTCAGTTTAAAGAAGATTGGATGTCATTGAATAATTTATTTTGATTTCTCCCCTTATTTCTTCAATTATGCAAGGTCACAAGCTTCCAAACTGTATTTGAGAAGTTGATTTTGGTTTGTCCCATAACATGTGCACCGTGGCTTTATTTTCTCCACCATGTGCACCTCAACATGAGATAATACATGCTGCCTTGTTTTATGGGATAAGATTCAGATGTGGGAAATCATGAAAGAAGTTTCTTACTTACTTTCAATTGTGGTGATCTGATACATAACAAATATGGTCGCATTTAGAATGTTGTGTTAGACACATTCTAGCATAGCCTGTCACAGGACAAGCCATTTATTTATTTATCATTTGGGTGCAGAGGTTTTTAAACTGCAAATGGAAGAAGAATCGCGGGCAAAGCAACAATAAATCGATGAGCGTGATCATGAAGTTAAAATCCTGAAAGCTATAATTCATACACTTGACTGAAAGGAATCCTCGGGGGTTTTAACCCTTTCCTTCTGTCCGAATGTGCGTCATATTTTTGTTTTGATTTCTTGTAATACAAGAATTAAAGCATAGAATAGCAATTTGTTTGAATTATCCTATTGAAATTCTACGTCGAAGTCAAGTCAGTATTTTGAAGCTGGATCGAGTTGCAAAATACATAAATCAATGAAATGATCCCCTCTCTTTCTGTCTTTATCGATATTATCATTGGCATGGCCGTGTGAACAATCTCCGTTTACTTAAGATATCATTTTGGGACTCCACTGCCGTCATATTCGTTCATATAAAAAAGTCAAAATTACATACATCCATTTATATAAATATATAGTTTTAAAAACCTTTTAAATTTGACACAGTGCAGTAAGCCCTATATTACATGTCTCAGGTGCAAATTTACTTCCACCAAACTGTACGTTAATATTTAATGAATAAATTTAAATGTTAACATTTTATAATTCACTTACTTGTATACAAGCTTATTTTTAATTGACAACAACCTACTTAGTTTTTTAGTGTAGCTTAATCATAAAACAATGGTCACCTAATTATTTTTTAAATATAATTTAATTTATTCTAAATATTTTAATATTAGAATTTTATACAATCAACTGAATGGTTTGGCACGAAAAAACAATTAATATTAAGGCTTCACAAATTTTATTTATATCAAGTTTAAATATAATAGTTATCTCACCATAAAATAATAGAATTTGCAAACATATTAATAACCTATTAACTTACTATTAAACATCTGAACTTTGTGTTAGGAATAAGCAGTTCATATAATTTTTAAAATAAATATATTTCTAGAGACTAAACCCACAGAAGGAAATGCAACACAACCCACAACCTTTTACTACTAATAAAATTCAACAAATCCACTGACATATTCCTTACTCGAATAGAATTTATATTAACCAGACGCCTACCAGCCAGACCTACGCTATGACATAGAAACACCATGTGTCAAGTAATTACAGATAAAAATAGGTACTTGTCACCAAGAATTTAATATGACCAAAAACTTTATTACTTTGCTTTCAAACAAACCCAATCGAAGCCCAAGACAAATGGACAGACTCAGTACGCAGACTTGGAGAACATCAATATTCATAAATCCACTTCTTTCAATTACTCGTATACAAATCACAAATCACAAACACGAATCCAAACCAAAGAAATTCCCCTCAAAAAAAAATGGCACATCCGTCAAAGCTCATAGTCATAAATCAGTTAATAATGGTACATAGCTGACAATACAATGACAATTTCTTAATGAGTGGCAAAAAGAAAGAAGGGAAAAAAGACTTAATTATAGTTCATAAATTTCTTCATTTACAGATTGAAAGAAACCTAATAATGGGAATTATAGGTCAAGCAAAGTATCAGTACTGATCAAAAACAGCAACAGAAAGATATTCCAACTGATCTAATTCGGAAGTGACCACTTTAAGCACGGTTCAAATGAGAAAAAAGTTCTACACCTGTGCCTAAGAGGGTTAGGGGCATACAAATTAACAGAGCAAGTAAAAAGGAAAAATAAAAAGACGGCTCACAAATTCATCATAAAACTCAAGGAAATAACCGTGCACAAGTATTCACCAATTCACAGTTCAAACTTTTTCATTTGTGAAATCTTAAAAAAATTACAAAAATAAAAAAAAGAAGTAACATTTTAAATGATTTAAAATAAAACAAGATACCATCAGCAAACTGCAAAATAACAAGGGCAGTATAGTCAAAAAAACTACTAAAATCAAAGAACAACCCAAAATCACACCCCCACCCCCAAAAAACAAAAAGAAAAGAAAGAATAAAATATTAAAAGAATATTTGAATAAGTAAACCAGACAGATTGATTGTTAACATGAAAAGCAGTTTTGTTGAACATTATTCTGCCACAGCATGTGACAAATAAATTTGGAACACTCAAGATGCTGGAACTTTATTCTCCAATTAGAATAGTCAAAACTACACAAATTCCAAAGACAGAAGAGCAACTAATAAAGGAAAACACATTTTAAAGAACAACAGTAACTGCTGGAAGCCAAAACAATCAATGGTAAGATTCTAAGAGATGATAAAGACTGCTCAAAACTAATGGAAGCTGCAATCATAGAACAAAATCATCATTTCTACACATGCCACAACCATGAATAAGAGATGACTTTAGTAGAACTGAAAACCTATTGCATCAGCACATAGAAATATGCAGTAACATGTAACTCAACGAAGATCAGCTGAATATGACATTAAACCAGAATTGCTGGTACCAAATTAACAACCCGAACCAGCAAGAAAGGCAGCCAGCCTCCTACATGGTTATTCATTAGTACTTCCAAGGCTACCCACGTCCTCATGCATATCATACAAAAGAATATGCATCAGCTACCACTTCACAGCTACAGTCACGGACCCATGAGCTACAACTCACTACATTAAGCAACATAATATATAAACTTCAATGGCTTGAGTTAAATGTCCTAAAATCTTATGTAAATACCCCAAACAAATAATTAAACAGAACAGTTTACCCTGTCCAGTTATTGTGGCTTTCTCAATTTCAGACCAGCATACCACAGGTCCTTCTCCAATGCAGCATCAGCCACAGGTAAATACAGGTTCAACGTGTCCACCCTTTTTTTTTATCATCACAGCATATGCCACAGGTAAAACAAAACGCGTTCAACTTGACAGCAACTACAGAGCCTTTCCCAGCCAATACTTTCAAATCAACAAAAGACCAAAGGATAATCATGGCAACCTTAGAAAATCTGAATCACACAAGGATTCTCAAAAAACCAAGACTTCACTATCAATCTTACCAATTAGAACATTAGTTTATAATATTTGTGCCAGCAATCGCCATAATGAAACAACCAGCATCACAATCAACGATCATCCATCTACGACTAATAAACAGCATCAACAGCCACAACATCAACATCCTGTCCATCAGCCCCGTCACTTTCTTCCTGAACATAACTATAAAACCTAATAAATGGTTTAGAAATTAGGAAGAAAACAGGACTCCTAAAAATCAGGTTCAATCGAAGAGCACATTCAAAGAAAAATAATCCCATACTAGGGTCAATTGGAAACATAGGTAGACAAAAACTAAAAGATAAAAATAAATCAAAACAATATAATAATGAAAAATAAACCCACAAAAACACAATCTTTGATTGACATGAAACAACAATCTAGAGACTTGGTCTGAAAATACCAAAAAACTAAGTAACAAAAGCAATTAGGTTCAACACAAATAGTTAAATATCAAAGACATCTAGTCCTACCAATACCGGCACATTAAAGTTCAGATCAGAAAATGCAAATCAAATATCCCAAGATTGAAATCATTGATCAAGGATGCCACTCTTCTTATGAATTCCCATGTAGGCCACAAATAAATCAGTCCTGCAAATTTGAGATTCATAAGCACCAATTCAATAATCATTTTCAAAATGCAGCAAAAAGGATCACAACAGGTGTCAACACTCACATGAATATCTGAATTTCTTGGGGATGGACTTCGGGAATCATCGTGCGGACGTTGTGGTGAAACACTTTGAGGTGTTAGGGACCGTTTATCGCGACTACGACTGTCAGGGCTCTCATCCCTCAAAGGAGAAGTCCTGCGAGGGGAAGGACTCCTGCAAGGACTAGGGTTACACTTAGCAAGGGAGCCACTGTCAAACAAACAAAGAGCATAAAAAGGGAACAAGCACGTATGCACATAATAACAAATACAAATAATGTAAGTAAATTTGTGCTACACATTAATAAGCATTGTGGGAAACCTGCTCACAGATCGACTAGGACTTCGGGGATCATCATCATACCGGTTTCGGCCTCTGCCTCTGGAATAATCAGGGCTCACACTCCTGCTTCTACTTCGATGGCTATAATATCTGTCCCTCCCACGATTTCTGTCACGTTCATACCTATCCCAGCTTCTACTACGACTTCTCCTTCGATAATCCCTGTCCCTATAGTCATCTCGGTACCTGAGAATGCGTAGTATCAATTGATATCACCTGTCTTTGCTCAATGGATATAAAACACATAAAAGAGCGAGTTCAAGACAGCCATATCATTTATACAAAGCAGAATGAATCAAAAAACAAAACAAAAAACTTTACTGCAAACCGAGATATCCACATCAAATCGCCAAAACATCCACTTTCGGCTATTCAGGCATGGCATTCCAAGTAAAGGTTATAATTGGCAACACTAAGTATCTTTGAAGCACTACTAGAAAATATTTATGAAGTTCTCCTAGCACCACAAAGAAAGTTTACCAAACATTTTTTCATAACAAATTTTACTTTCACCAAAAACTCAAGCTACAAAATATTTATGAAGTTCTCCTAAGACCACAAAGAGAGTTTTACCAAATATTTTTTCATAACAAATTTTTCTTTGATCAAAAACTCAAGCTACTAACAATTTCACCTACCCACAATTTTACCCCACACTAGCAATTTGGATAATGCATGTGCACGCACAAGCATGCACACACATTACCCACAAAATTTAACCCAGCTTCCTCAATTTGATATTAGCAATTTGGATAATGCAGACACACCAGACACAAACACACACACAGTATCTTATTGAAGCGCTATGTATGTATGACATGTAATCTTCCTCATATCAGAATATTAATCTCAGTAAACATGTAATCTTCAAATAAGACAAAAGAAGTCAGACAAATAGTTGAAGATTAAGAAAATGTTACTTAATAAATTGGGTTCAGTCAACTTCTCCCATTTATGACAAAGGACTATTACCAAAGCCAACAATCTAATTAGATGGAATCAATACTCTGAGTAGGTGGACCCAAAGGGTTTGCACCCCAGACCTCTGCATTGGAAGCCAAAGGCTACAACATCCAACCAACTTTCCGAAGATAATGTAGCATGGAACTATTTTGTAAATCAAAACTTCAGCAAGCACTGGCATAAGAAACTACCAAAAGGTTCCCAGCTCAAGAGCAAACATGAAAAAAGCATATGCAGAATATTAATTTGAGTATATTTAAAAGAGCATAAGAAACATGTCCCTGCTTGAATGGGGATAACATTACATGTCTTGGGGCATGAGAAACCAGAAAACTGTCAATGGTCTAAAAAATTGCACAAACATAATCTTTTGAGAATCATCAAAATGCACCGACGTCAGAATATCAATTGAATATCCAGTCGCATGTTATTTGTGATTCAGAAGATACATAGCAAAAGGCCAAAATAGACATGTACTCCAAACCATTCGACGTGCAAAGTAAATGAAAACCATTGACGGAACACATGAAACAGCTGCCTACCCAATCGACCAGCCAACAATTGACAAAAGAAAGATTATATTAAAAGAATTTTAAAAATGGGGGTTGTATTTAATCACCTTCTCCGAGGACTGCGACTCCTTGACCTATACCTTGAATATTTTGGATACGGTTCGCTGATCTTTCCTTTATGACTGAAACAGAAACAACAAATGACAACTCGGTAAATACAACTACTGAAATACCAAATAAGAACGGAAGAAACATTAGTAACAGAACAATGAAAGAAGCGCACAAAGAAAAATTTACCATTCTAAAAATTATAATTAACAAGTAGGTAGAAAATCGTTAAGAATCCTACGCAGGAAATGAAATGTTTAAGACAATTTTTAAAAAAAGGAACTTACATCCTCTCAGCATTAGGGCCATATTTAGCAAACTGAACAGTTATCTCTCGACCATCAACAACTCGTCCTAAAAAATAATAATTAAGAATAAACATAAAATTCAGAAAATCAAAAGCACTAAAATAAAAAGGAGAAGCGTATATATACGTACCATCAAGCCTTTCAACAGCCTTCTGAGCCTCATCAGCATACTTGTAACGAACAAACGCAAAACCTCGTGAGTCCCCCGTCCTGTGTGCAATATGCAAATAAACATCTCATATTCAATAACTATAAATGAATAACAACAACAACACAATACAAACAGAATACATACCTTCGATCTCTTGGTATGAAAATATCAACAACTTTTCCGTACTTATCGAAAAGCGGAAACAGATCATCAGCAGTCGTACCTGAAATTATTACAAATTTCTTCGTTTAATATTAAAAAAATCTCACAAAAACTAAGAAACTAGAGAAAGAAAGAAAGAAAGAAAGAAACTGCTCTGCTCTGCCGCGTGCTGGTCTTACGGAAGGTAATGTTAAGGACCAGAAGAGAGTACGTATCGGTAATATCTGGAGGGCCTGACCTGCCGAAGTGAGACATCTTCCTCAAACAGACAAAAAGAAAACAATTAGGGTTAGGGTGTGTGTTTTTTTTTGCTAGCGTTTTGAGTGTGTTTGCAAGGGGCAGAGATAAAATCAAATTGCGTAGAGCTTTCTCGAAAATCCTTGTACTCTCTTGATTCCTCCCCCTCTTTATACAAACACAGTGCACCCGGTCCCGTTCGTATGCTATGTAACAGCATAATTACGTATACTTGACTTACACGTGTATCCGTCCGGTTATCTACCCTGTTTGACAAATAAAATATTAATTGCATTTTTTTAATTTATTCTCTTAAAACAAATTTAATTTTAGCCCACCTGTTAACTTTTATTTTTCATTAGCCCAGCGTACCTAAATTGCCCTTGCATCGTGGTTCCATGCCAAGATTAAAAATGCTAGCAAGCCTTGGATAAAAAGTATCAGTATTTTTTTTCCTAGGCTTTCATTTTCAATTTCCCATCTTAGTTTTAACATGATCCGATCTGGGTTGATATTAAGTAAATATTTAATACGTCATAATACAAATAAGATAAAATTGCCAGAAAAACAAAATTATATGTTTTGCGGCCTTTCGGCTCGTGTATAACTAAGAGCCGTTGGAGAGGCAAGGGAGAGACACCGGGCCCAAGTAATTGCATAAACCTACTCATTTTCTTCACTGCAAGTGCAACGCTGCGTCGCTGTCCAAACCAATTCCAAGGTAATTAATTGCTCATTTTCTCCGTTTTCATTTCTTTTGCTTTTACCCTCATCGTTTCGGTTAATGAATATTCAGACCTGCATTATTGTTGTTTTTGATCTTATGGTTGTTGTTGATTTGATTGCATGATATGCCTGTATTCATTTTACTTCAATTTAGTTTGGACTTTTCCGTTGTTGGGCAAAAACTGGAGAGGAAACAAAAGTCTAACTTTTTAATTGTTTATCATCTTTTACTTCGTTTATCATGATCAAAAGCTTGAAGGATAAAAGTTATTGCTTCGCTTAACAGTTGTGTGATGGCGAAATTGTTGGAAAAGCTGTCAATTACTGAAGTACTCGAGTAAACGATTGGGAGAATTTGATACATCAAATTTTCTTGATAACAAAACAAGGTTTTACAGAAGTTTACCAAATCAGCTTTTAATGCAACTTAGTTTTGTGCAAAATGGCAAAAACCATAAAAGATTTGAGAGCTTTTTTGATGCTATAGGACTCATTATTGGTACAATTTACGGAAGAACATTGTCTGAAAATTGAAAAGATATTAAAATTTTATGATAAATATCCATAAAGTGGCCTACGTGGATCTTGAACTTTTACATAACTTTAGAGGACGTAACATGAGCAAATGTAGAAAATGGGACTGTGAAGATCTGTATAGTTTGGTTGTTCTGTTTTATTGCAACCATCAGTAGTAAAAAACCTTGCATCAGGATGGTCAGTGCTTCTCGGTAAATTTGAAAGCATATTGTTAAAATCTTTGAAGACTTTTTGTGAGGCAAATTATGGGTGATGATATTCTTAGTTAAATAATAAAGCAAAGTTTTAATTTTCTTATACCTCCTCGTGTTTTTCTACTTGTATAAGGTGTAGTTATGATGTAGTAGATGTGTACGAAAACAGAACCATGCCACAGTAGTAAGGCAAATCTGTTTTCGCCCAGGGAAGTTGTTTTTGACTTTTGAATGCACCTTGAAAGGGTACATATGATGTTTCCCACTTCTCTATATATTATAAACTAGATAGAAATTAAACAGCTCAACCTCTCACGCTTTCTTGTTTTATAAAACCTTGATATGTGAAGAAAACTTTTCTGGTTTATTTTAGTGTGTTCTTTTCAAGTTTTATGAGATATTTATGTGGTTCTTATAGTTTTAGCCTTTTCCTTTTCCCTTCTTTCCTTCCTTCCCTTCTCCACTAGGTTCAGATGCTGTTAATTCAGACTTTTATTTGATCTATATAGTTTGTTAACCTTGACATTTGACATTTGATTTACTATGTAAGTATTTGATGATTTTATTCAAATATTTTCTTCACTGAGACATATTTTCATGATTGTGTCTAGGCAGGGTGGTTTGGACTTTTCCGTGTTGATCATGGAAAAGCTTGCTCAGATTTTATTATTGCTATTCTCACTTGCAGTTTCTTGATTAAAATACATTTTTCTGATGAGTTGAGTGAATGCCTTTGGTTTTTTAATCATTTAATACCTTGATCAAAGGAGGTAATTTTCACTTCAAAAATGTGAGGCTGGATTCTACAATGGATCTGGGGTTTTGATTGGTTGGCCTTTGCAAGTAACAGCCCATACTATAGGATAAAGATCTCCTTCTGATATTGTGTCTACTTCATTGAATATTAGCATAAACTAGCAGATAGCTGGATTCTGTGGTTCTCCAAACTCCTACTTGATAATGCAGACATGAACATTGTATTTTTTGCTTTTGGGTATCATTGGTTTCTTTTTTGTAATGTTGATAGGGGGAGCTTGGTAATTTACAAGTTCTTGACTTCATTACTGATATGTCAAGTGTCAAAATCTGGAATTTTTTTTTGTAATTTTGTTATTTTGAAATTTACAAAATGATTGTTTATACTTGCAGTAAATTGCCATCTAGTTTATATACTGCCACAAATCTAAGGTGATTCTTTTTAATTGCTAAAAAATTGTTTGTTTGTTTTTCTTTTGTTTATATATACTTCTAATATATCAATACGCATGTAACATTAAATTACAAGCAATTGTGTTCATGTTAGTCTAAGCATTTAGAACAGAGTAGAGGAGTACAAAAAAGTTGGAGAAATCAAAATTTTTTGGATTTTGTCTGTTTGTGCTTGAATTTGCCACTAATTTTATGTTTAATGTCTGTGTGTGTGTTTGTCATGGCTGTACCTTGATTTCCATCAACTATTCTGTCTTGTTGTTCCCCTTTCCAAATCATTGTCTATAATGTCAGAATTTGATTTCCATACTCTTAAGTTGTCTAGTTTTTCCCCTCTTCAAATGTAAGGAAGAGAAAACAGTGTTCTCATGGCTGTCCCTTGATTTCCATAAACTAAGCTGTCTTGTTGTTCCCCTCTTCAAATCATTATCTACAGTTTCAGAACCTTTCGGAGAGTAAATGCATTGGTTTTGCATATGATTGGGTATTGCTTTTGGTAGCTTGGATCATAGGAACTGGGAAGTATGAATTCTGGATGCACGAATGAGGAGTAAAGGTGCTTGAACATACCAGGCCTGAAAATTTAGCTCTATTTCCCTTCTTGTGTATATTTATATTGTTTATTATCAATGTTCCATTTTACTTCTGAGCATCCAGCCTTCCACAACATGTGATGGTAGTTGGCAATGTATGATATAACTTGTAGTCAGCATTGTTATTGTTGTTTTTTCTTGATGATTCTTTTAATTGTCAAGTTCTGATTTGGTCTTGTGTAGAGATTATGAATTAGTTGGATGATATTGGCTGGAATTCTGTCTTTACATTTTTCATATTCTGCTTCATTCATTGGTAACTAGTTACAATTCTTTGCCATTTTCACTAGGCTTTCAGTTTAAATGTTTTTGCATATGAAAAATGCAAATTTCTGGTATATGTTTGTAACTAGTGTGCTTGTTTTAAATTTTGAAGACACAACAGTCAAAAGTGTATGATAAAACACATACTTTTACTTGGCAATTCATTATTGCTAACCTCTTATTAACTTATACTGGACAGCTAGTGATTCTATTCTACAGCTGCTGCAAACTAAAAGTTATAATACCCCAATCTCAAAAGAAATCCTTTCTCTTAAACTTGAAATTCTTATCCTTGGACCCTATTCATTGGATCCTTGACCACATGCAAACTTACTGTAACGTCAATTAAAGTTGTTCGGTACCCTACATTCCTATACGAGGATATTTTATGCATTCTGTTTGATGTGATTAATATGAAAGTTAGTAGCTAGTGCAGTTTTTTTTGTTTTTCCTTCTGCCCTCTGGCCTAGTCAGCTGCTGCACTGTTTAACAGAAGTGTTTGTTGTGATTGCAGTACAGAAAGATGGGAAACGAGCTTGTGGAGCTCCCCATAAGGCTTTGCATGCCATCTCCGTTTGAAAATATCAAAAACATTGCATTCAAAACAATTCCTTCAGCTTCAAAAGTATGTAACTAATTCATCAGATGACTCGTACTACTTGTTAGGCAGATTGAGATCAAGAGAGTTGTGGAATCAATGTATGGTTTACAAGTTGAAAAGGTAAATACACTAAACATGCAGGGGAAGAATAAAAAAAGAGGGGGTCGCTTAATTTCTGGACCAAATTACAAGAAGGCGTACGCAACTCGGAAGAAAACAATTTCCTTTGCTTTTGAGGAAGCAATTTAAAACGCCATGCTTATTTTATTTTTTATTTTGCACCTGATTGGATCTAAATTCTACTTAAGTTCGAATATGCTGAAGTGCAGACGGGAATATATACATATTTATGTATAATTTTTATCATTTGACGTTCATTATTTTTATTTTTTGCCATTAAATATCTATGTTCATCACACGACTCTAGCCAAAGAGTAGAATTCTTGGTGCAGAAACTGAAATTAAAAACATTATTCATTATTCTACTTTTCAGCCGTCGGCCTGCATTTAGTTCTCGCCGAAAATCGACACAACTTCATGTTGGAACTTTCGATTTTCTTCGATTTCTAATATTCTTCTATTTGCCGCCACCGTTTTACAAAATTGTTTTATAATTTTCAATTGAACAGTTACAACACAACCTCTATTTTATATGAAATCTAAAAATAAAAAATCAACAGAGAAATTATGACATTATTTTGGCATTCTTTTTGTTACAACCCCAAAATAAGAATACACAGAAAATCTACCAAGGCTTAAAAATCATAAACACTCATTAACAGAAATAAAATTTTGGATTAATTAAAATAACAAGTTTCATAGGAAAAATCACAATCACAAATATAAAAATGCCGGTATGTAATAAAAATAAGTGAACTTTGATACTAATTATTGAAATATTTGAATTTTAAAATAATTTTAATGTACCAATATGATACGTAATAGAAGAGTATATTTTGTTTTACTATCTATAGGAAAATGTAAAAAATATCTTGAAATTTTATGTTTTCTTTGTTATTTCCAATTTTCAATTTTCACTCTTGGGTGTTGGTTCACTCCTTAAGTGCATGAATCTAAATGTCCTTTTAGCAAAGTATATTCTAGTATCAGTTTTTACTATTGACTATTGGTTCATTCCTTAGTGTGTACATTTGAATATCCTTTTAGTTAAGCAATGTATTTTTATTTTTATAAAACAAAATTTACTCATACAAATTTTCTCTTTTTATATTTTTTTATAGGTTATACGTTTAATCCAACACATGAGTTGGGTTGAACTAGTAAAGAAATTTTAGACTCATAGCATCCTAAATCTAACTCAAATTTCAATCATCTCATGATTATCTAGTGATTTCGCTAAGAGCTCTGTGCTGCACTCTAGAAAATGCACAAACACACACAAAACAAAGAGCTCTTATAATTGAAAACTTGATTATTAGGTGTGGTTTATAACACTAATTATGAATATTATTCTAACACACATTTTATGAATGATTATCAATAATATTTTTATTTATAAATAATTTGTAATCTATATTATTTTATATTAATATTACATTTTTTATACATAAATGACATATTTATATGTTTTAAAATTGTACGTAAACAAATTTTATAAAATTAAAAGAAAAATATTATTACAATAAATACGTTAAGGGCTTAAATTTTATGAAACAGGATGGACTCTTATTTTGACCATATCACTAGTCTTGTTCATGCTTGACAAGTTTCACATGCCTAGTGCACTTTAGCACGACGACTGTGTGATATAATAATATTTAAGAAATTTCGTGCGAAATGTTTGGGAATGAGAATCTCGGATAAAATTACCTTTTTTGCGGTGGTTTGTTCCATATATTTATTTGCTCGTATGAGCACTTGATACTCTCTAGCTGCTCAATTGAATTGAATAGACATTATATCCTTTGGTTTACTTATAGCCTATTAAGAAAGTTTAAGTGCTCATAAGGACATTTGACTTTGACAACTATCCTAACAATTATAATAAGCAGTCGATATTGACGAGGTTATTTTAAAATCAAATCAGTCGAAAGATGAAAGTTGACCGGAAAATCATGGGAACAAAGAGTTTTATGGTCGTGGTCTTTCCAAATTAATTTGTGGTCTTAAAATAAAAATAACAATTTTAGTAAAGAGATCAAAAATTTTGTCTACAAAATTAATTTCTAAAACAGTGGCTCCTAACTCTCCCAAATTTCGTTCCTAGTTGATAGCTAAGCCGTGGGAATCAAAACCATTGAAACTTTGCGAAGTTCAAGTTGGGTCATACAATCATGTTAGCGTCTTCAATTTGCATTAGGTGAGAAAGAGAGACAATAAATAACCCAGAGTTTAAGGATCGCCATTTTACCTCAGCAGGCAGTAATCACTTTGATAGACCAAAAATTGCACTCTTTTTCCTTTGATTGATCAAAATCTCCGATTAGAGATCAAGAAGAAGTGTGTGTATTTTATTTATTATAATATAATATAAGGATGAAGAAAGGGCGAGTGATTGTAGTATACGATCAAATTAGTGCTCAAAACTTTGATGGAAAATTGACGGCTCCAGTCGTCATTATCTGCATCGCCATAGCTTCTGCTGGATTCATATTTGGTTACGATCATGGTTCATTTGGTAAATATATCCTTCTTTGTGTTTATTGTTTTCCGCTCAGAATTTTTATTTGTAGTTAATGATATCAGAAATATTTAAACAAAACTGCATGCAGGAGCTTTATTAAATGTGGAACCATTTACGAGGGAATTCTTCCCATCAGTTTTTGATAGACTGTACAGAGTCGAAGAAGATGCATTTTGTATATTTGACAGCGTGAAGATGAAGGTCTATGCATCGTCATTGTATATAGCTGGTGTATTTTCGGCACTAATGGCAGGTCATTTGACAACATCTGCTGGGCGCAAAGGGTGTTTGATAATTGGTGGTATCTTTTACTTGATAGGTACATTCCTTCGTGCAGGAGCAGTAACCTACGAAATGCTTGTCTTGGGACGTATCCTTACTGGATTTGGACTTGGTTTCACAAATCAGGTAGCTCCAATATACTTAGCAGAGATGGCTCCTACAAGATGGCGAGGCTCATTCTGTCTAGGCTTCTATTTGTTCAGCACGATCGGTGTGTCGGCAGCTTATTGTATGAGCGTTTATTTGAAGCGGTTTGGTGGAAACTACTGGAGAGCTATTATAGGTTTAGGAGCAATCCCCGCCACTATCGTAGTAATAATGGCATTTTTCATACCTGACACACCCAATAGCCTGATCCAACGAGGAAAAGTTCAAGAAGCTCTGAAAACTTTGAACCAAGTTCGTAGCAGTGACATTGATGCTGAAAATGAGCTGAAGTTCTTAATTAAACACCACGAAGCCATAAGAAACGTTAGCGAAAATCCATACCGAATGCTTTTCAAAAGGCAATATCGACCCCATATTGTGTTTGCAATTGCTATTCCTTCGTGTCAACAACTTGGTGTAAGCATGGTCATGGGTGGCCTTCTTCGAACTATTCTTTATCGATCGCTTCAACTTAATGACCATCAAATTTTTCTTTACACGTTGCTCCAGAGCACAACAATTATTCTCTCAACATTGGCAGCGGCCTATCTGATTGATAGAGTTGGGCGGAAGATGCTGTTCATAGAAGCCGGCATCCAAGTTTTAGCTTGTCAGGTTAGTGTTACGTCTGCATGTAGACATTATTATTATTTGTAATCGACTAATACTAATTTATCATAAAATTAACGATTGAATGCATGAATTTGTTGAAGTTGGTGTTGGGAAAGTTATTCGCATCTCCCATTGGGACAAATGGGGCTACAGAATTGTCAAAAGAATCAGCCACCGTGGGATTGTTTACGTCGCTGGCCGTGGGGGTCGCATATGCAATGTCTTGGGGACCATTGGTGTGGATAGTGCCAACAGAGATATTACCCACACAGATTCGAGCAGCAGGCCACGGATTATCCGTTGCCTTCAATTTCGCCTTCCATTTTATTATTGGTCAAACATCCATCTCTCTTTTTTGCGATGTCAAGTACGGATTCTTCTTTTTACAAGGGGCATGTATGACTATTTTGACCATGTTAATAGTCTTGTTCTTGCCCGAGACTAAGAGGATTCCATTAGAATCCATGGATATAATTTGGTTTAAACATTGGTATTGGCATCGATTTACTGATGGAACTATTTTCAACGCATAAAATTAGCTTAGACAAAATTAAGCTCTATGTACTCACACTCTCGTAGCCTAGAGATACGCACCTATTGGTTAGACACGTGATTTTTATTTTAAGGTACTCCCACAGGGAAACCAAGCATTTGTTTCTATTTTCCTTCTTAACTCATTTCAACAAAACTGTGGATACTCATTTTACAATTTTAGTTGGCTTTCGATTTTTCAATGCTTGTTATGGCCTCCAAGGCAGTACCCTATCAATTTCTGTTAATGCCATGTTTTCCATTATATTGGTGTGAATAATATAGGGCCATCTGCTCATCAAACGACTGCTATTTTTTTTTAATAACCATTTCCATCTGCAAGATGATCTTGAAGAGATGGGTTCATACGCAGTGTCCTTTTTTCAAAAGGAATCTGAATGCCCCTAATATTGGAACCGCGAGATAGCATATCATAGTTTCAGCTTTCTAATGGGGACTGCAGACCCCTACACGTCTCTTCCCTTCCCCTTATTCTCAAATGGTGAAGAGGGACTGGGGGGTTACTTAAGAATTGAAGAATTATACCGTTCGCAATACCCTAACTGACGATCTGATGTTTGCCTCAAGACCTTAGTGGTTAATACGAGATTAGGCGGGTCAGAGGCAGTTTATGTACCCACGAAGCATAGATACACACAGATTCAATCCTACCTACTTTTTGGGAAATTACCCCACCTTGAGGACGATGCGTCTATCAGGGGGCTGCTTATCCTTGGAGAGGCTCATCCTTTCCGTATCCGCCTTTCTCCTTGGAAGAAAATAAATTAAAACTACCATAAACATTGCTCGAACAGCAAGAAAATCATCAACCGGAGCTGTTTGTTCAGTTTGGATCCTTCACTATTGGGGTGAAACGGTGGATAGCCGATTCTTTATGGGTAAGGGCTACAATTCAAGCTATACTAGCCGAAAATCCAATTCCCACATAGAACGACAAAGAATAAGAGTTACATTAAAAAGTGAAATTGCATTTATAGTAGAATGGATGACAGCAAGCCCTTTTCAATTACAAGCTGCATGGCATTGCATAGATTAGAAATTTATTTGTTTATTTATTTATATATACACGAGATTGGCAATGCAGCAATTAACCTTCCTGTACAGGTAGGGAAGGCAAATCACAACAAACCTTGCTGCCTCTTTCTCATTCAAATGCCATAGACATCGAAGTGTCATCATCCAAAAGTGAGTCAATTTCAATTGGATCAACATCGCCATCACCTTTTTCTTCCGAGTTGTTTAGAACCATATCGGACACCTGCCAGAAATTAAAGACATAAGTACCAAAATTGAAGAAGATTTGCGAAAAGATACATGCTTGCTAGGCTTGACTAGAATACAGAAACAGTATCATTTATAAAAAAAATAAAACTTGTCAGACATTAAGCAACCCTCTAAGCATCAAGATGGTGAGAACATAAATGAATATTAGTGTAACCAAGTCCCAGCAGAGAATTTAAGCTCAGGAAATACATTTGTCTCAGAATTTCACTATTTTAAAGCACAAATTTCCAAGAATTTAAAATGGGTCAAAAGACTATGTTATTTAATTTCCAACAGCTTTTGATGTTCCAGCCTAGATGTTCCTACCAACTGGTAAGCAGGAAGATCAAAGCTAACAGTAGGTAGCTACCAAAAGATCTTCATTATATGACCTAAGAAGATCTCTAACAGAGCAACTCTGTCTATCAACCGCCTGAGAAGGTGCAAAATTATTAATAACAAGGCCATTAGTAAATAACAAAATTCACTGGGAAGACCAGCCATAATTAATTAATTTCTACTGTCAAGGTTCATAATCTCTTATTTTATTTAAAAAGGGAAATCATATACCTTGGTTTCACTACCAAGCGCTTTTTGCAGCCTTTCTTCAGCTTGTTTACTCCCCTCCCTAAGAAAATCGTAATCATCTTCATTTAAGGGCATATTTTGCTGGTCAATACTGAGTACATCTCGTTGGAATCCACGCAAACCAATGCCTTGACGTCTCCAGCGCAAGATGACCTTTTCGAATATTCCAACTGACCAGATGATTAGCCTATATTTTTTCCTTGCTTGGTGTCCTCTAACATGTGCCTTTTCACAAAAATTTCGAAGTCAGCAATACCATTCATTTTTTAATAAGTCAACTTTGACTGAAAATACCAGTCACAAAAACTGAAGAAACTAATAGAACTGCTAAAGAAACATTTCTAGAAAACAAGGAACTTCAACTCTCCAAGCAAACCTCAAAGGTTATTTCTTAAGGACCAAAAAGAATAAACAGTTCACAAATCCAAAAAGGACATGAATCAAGTCGTAATTACATTCTTACAACAAAAACAGCTAAAAGCTGGTTCCATAATTATCTAAATCTAGAAGGAAGCAGACAATCTCCTGAATCATACTTTCTCTGGCTGATAAAAGGGTAGAGGGGAATCAATTGCCATGGACGGTCAAGAGGTGTAAAATAAACTAATATATTAATTCAAGGGAGAGTGATGCTTTAACTTAAGATAGGAAACTGGCAATAAACCTGAATTTTAACAATTCTTTGCTGAATAAACAAGAATTCTTTCCTCTTCTTCCAACCATGGAATTTCTTCTGGATCTGTGTTGCAGCAGCATGGGCTAGCCTGTCACCTATGGTTTTTTTTTATAAAAAAAATATACCTATTAAAATATTTTAAAAAATTAATTAATTTAAAATTTTAAGTAAAAAAAAATATTTTTACAAATGCTTAAAAGAGAATTTTTTGTAAAATGAAAGATAATTTTTAATCAAAGAAGAATTTTCTTTCAAATGAAAGATAACACAACATAAGTGAGATTTATATTTAAATAAAATGACATAATCGATATATTGCATTTCAGTGTTTATTATTATCCTAAAATACTAATCTATTAAATGATACATCTTATAAACTTAAAACACATTCATATGCTATTAAATATGGTATGTAGTATTCTTGTTCCCTTATGAATATTTGTAATTATGTATATATGAACATTGAGTAGGGGGATATATCATATTTTAGTGAATATGTTATTGCTCTCCTATCATTTATCAATTGCTTCCACTCATAAAACGTGGTGGATAACTCTACTATCAATTAATAATTAATTTAAAGTTTTAAGGAGAAGTCACGTTTCAAAAATCTGACTTGTAAAAAAAGCATATACACCCATTTCTATTTTTATTCTTTTAACATTCGTGAGATTTAGGATCATTCTTAACACTTCGTTTGTATTTTTCCATTAAATTGAATTAGTTCGATAATTCTTGCGAAATCTACGCTTGAACTTCAGCTTTTTTTTACGACAGAAGGTCTAACCCAACCCTCAGCTTCAATTCATTATTTCCCTTCAATCCAGACCTTCTTCCATCGTGACATGGAAATCTATTCACTGTCTTTCAGTTCATGACAAAATCCCAATCTTCTAATCCCCCTCCTCGTTTACATCAGTAATTAGTTAATTAATATTTAATCTGAAGATGTTGAGATCATGCTGCAGTTTCACAGCATCACGAGATTGGTTTTTCCGTTGCTCATTTTATAACGCCAGCCTCAGATGTGTCTCGACGGAGCTCGGCGAAGGAACCGTCGTGCAATGCTGGGTTCCCAAATGCCGAAATCCGTCAAAACCTAATCTCCTTCTTATCCATGGATTTGGAGCCAACGCAATGTGGCAATACGGCGAGCATCTCCGCCACTTCACGTCCAGATTTAACGTGTACGTGCCCGACCTGCTCTTCTTCGGCAACTCGTACACGGAAAGGCCAGAGCGGACAGAGTGGTTCCAGGCTCGTTGCATGATGAGTTTGATGGAGATGCATGGCGTACGTAGAATGAGCTTGGTAGGGATTAGCTATGGCGGATTTGTGGCGTATAGTATGGCCGTGCTGTTTCCGAAGGCGTTGGAGAAGGTGGTTCTTTGCTGTACGGGGGTTTGCTTGGAGGAGAAAGATATGGAGGAAGGTCTGTTTCCGGTTAAGGATGTTGAAGAGGCGGCAAATATATTGCTGCCACAGACTCCGGAGAAATTAAGGGAATTGATCCGATATTCGTTTGTGAAGCCTGTCACTGTGGTGCCTTCTTGTTTTCTCTCGGATTTCATTGATGCAAGTCTCTTTCTTCATCTCTCTTTCTCTATTTTCTGATTTCGATTTCTATATTCGCCCTGTCCAAATTTAACAAGAAATTAATTCATGGAAATGGAAGTATAAAATCCAAATTTGTTACTTCTTTTGTCAGAATACCAATAAGACTAGAGATTGTCCGTTCTAAAAATATTAATACCAAATGCCAAACTACTTTTATTTACTTTTGGCGGGCAGGTGATGTGTACAGATTACGTACAAGAGAAGAGGGAATTGATTCGCGCCATACTCGAAGAACGCAAATTTTCCCATCTTCCCAAGATCACTCAGGTTTCTCTCTCTCTCTCTCTCTCTCTATATATATATATATATATATATGTATGTATGTATATAAACACCTCCGTTGATTCTATGTAAGATAGATTTTTCAACATTACATGAATTTCCTGCGACCATATCAACATTGTATAATCTTCTGGTTTCTCGATGAACAGACCACATTAATCATTTGGGGAGAACAAGACCAGATATTTCCATTGGAGCTCGGGCATAGATTGAAAAGGTCCATCTTCTTTATAAATTCTCATTCACCCTTAATAAGTTATCTCGTTAATTTTTACCATTGATTTCTTACACATAGATTGTTTGGCAAATATATATATATATAGGCATATTGGAGAAAGTGCTGAGCTGGTAACCGTTAAAGATGCAGGGCATGCAGTTAACCTAGAAAAGCCCAAGCAATTCGTAAAGCATTTAAAATCTTTCCTTGTCGATGATTCGCCTTCCTGGCCCACGTCCTCGTCTTCTTCTCCGACAACTCTATTGGATTTCCTACAGAACGCTCATCACAAATAGGTTGTCAATTAATTAATTCCTTGTGTTTTAGGCCCTGCATGACAGGGTTTCACCGTTAATCACACCAATTGTGTACATTAAGTACGAGCTGTCACCGTTGAAATACACAAACATTTTTCAACAATTATCAAGTGGGTTCAATTATATTTATGGTTCTATTAAAATAATTACTTGATATTCAAGGATCTGCCACTAAAACCAACGCTATTTGATCGAGAGAAAAATCTTGTGAGTTTAATTAATTATTTAAGTTGTGATTTCAATCGTAAATTGCACAAATTAATTCATACTTTTTTGTTACTACTATTCTACTACCATATTTATTAGGATTCATCTCCTTTGACCTTTGTTACATTATTTAGTGGGTCCACCAAATTTAACTCTAATAACCTCACAAGATTTAGTCTGAGAATCTTAGATTTTAACAATTGCTTAATTATTATTTGGATATGTCTACTGTCAGTAATTGCTTAATTATTATCCGGATTGCTCTTTGCTATAGCAATAGCAACCTAAAATTCACGCTGAATTGATGTCGGAGTAGGAGGATGAGCATCTATGAGAAGGTTCACCGGGAGGTCCTTAATCATCAACGTCAATAAATGTCTTCTCCAAGACAATTAGCTAAGATTCCATGGTTGATCCAGTGTGTACATGTCTGCTTAATAGATTTCCGAGATGCAACACCTTCATGAAAGGTAAGCAAGTATCCTCTAGTGAATTTAGTCCCATTTAACTTAACTATCCAATTTGTGTCCCTATATCTCAAACGCTTGTGGATACCTATTACACGTAGGCTCAAAATTCATGTGCCTTTGTGCCAGTCTACTAAGGCGGTCCAACGTTCTCGACAAAAAGAGCTAGGTTTAACATTGCGCGTATGCTTTTGGCCTACCAACGCCATGTTAAGCTCAATACTTTTCATCAAGTACATGAGGTTATCAATAATTTTCGCATGTCTCATTTGCTTCACACTATCTTCATAATTTTTGTAAGTTAGGCGTTTGCATTGTAAGGATTTACACCAAAAGTACACAAACATCTTCAAAAAAATCCTACATTGTGGTATTGTATGCCAAGTATAACTCTTGCTACTCCTATATCCTTCGTATCAAAGTCAAAAGCAAGAAATAACATGGTCTCATATATTACTTCCATGCATAAACAACAAATAAGTATATCATTAACATATTGACAAATGATTTAGTATTAAAATATTTAAAATAGATACATTTATTTTAATAGTTCATTAGATATTTATTTGCACTAAAATTTGATCAACCTCTTCATGCCACTATTTCGGCATTTATTTTAATCCATATAAAGATTTAATAAACTTTATGCTCTTTTCCTGGAGCAATTCAACCTTCACCAATCACCATTTAAAATATTATTTTGATATCCATATGATGAATAATTAGACTATGAATTACTTTAATAGCAATCAAAACTCTTATGGATGCAATTCTTATTACGTAAGAACTATTAGTTAAGGTTATCTATACATTTCTTTTAAGTAAATCTTTTGCAATTTACCCCTATGCTTACATTCACTCACTTGCAATCAATTGGACTTGGTTCTAAGAGGAAAGTCAACTATTTTCCACGTATATTTACTCATAGTTGAGTTTGTTGATAGCTTCTCTTCGAAATAGTGACCAAGAGATGTCATAGTTTCTTCGTATGCTTGAGGATTATTATTAGGTAAAATGATGTAAAATCACTATCACAACTAGTAGTTTTTAGTATTCTTTCACTTCTCCTTAATTTTTTTATTAGAACCATTACAAGGATTAGATTGTAGTTCAATTTGGTGTGTTTGAATATGAACTTGAATTTTTTTAGGAAAATCATTCTAAAAAAAAATTTACACTTTTGGACTCAATATTAATGTGTTTTTAAACATTTTATCTTTGTCTTCAAGTACTAAAAGTCTATGTACGAAGCTATATTGAGCATACCTTATAAACTCAATATTAGTATTTTTATTAAAGATTTTTCTTTAATCTTATTAATATCAACAATTTAAGTTTAAAACATTTAATAAGCGAGTCAAATTAACTATATCATTTTGATCTCAATTTTATTTTATAAACATAATCTAAATATGTATCTTGCTATTGTCTTTTTTTTCTTTTCATTATTTTTTTTTAAATTGTAAATTTCACTTTATCATTGAGATGACTCTTTTCTTATAATAAATCGTCCTCTACATATTGATAATACGTAAATTCAAATTATTCATATATAATTTCATATAATAATATAGGTAATTTTTTTATTATGGAGCATGCAAATTTTTTTTTATAATAATAATCTAAGTAAACAATCACGACTCAAATTAAAATTTTGTTCTAAAATTATATCGATCTTAAAAAATAAATTCAAACTAAAAGTTCAATCATATATTTGCGTAAAAGTGAGTTCAAGATTTATTTATTCTATATCATGACAAGCAATGTTCGAACTCACACAATGACAACCAAATGCAAAATTGACAACTAAACTCACACAATGTAAACTATGCAACATAATCATTCTTTTTACACAAACTGAAGACATTAGCAAAACAGGATCATATGGAGCATAGCCCTAAGGTTTTGTGTAAAGATTCAAATTTTGGTGCATTAAGAGTTTTGGTAAGAATGTTAACAAATTGATGTTTCGTCTATCCATGTTCTAAGATGATATCCTTATTTTCTACCAAGTATTTTATAAAGTGATGCCAATGTCAATACACTTTGTCCTAGAATGCTACATAGGATTCTTAAAAATATCGAAATTGCCATAGTCAATAGTTAAGAGATCTTCAACAATATCGTCATTCTCAAGCATTTATTTCATCCACAGAAATTGTGCACAATAGCTTTCGCGGTGATGTACTCGGCCCTAGTCGTGGATAACGAGATCGAATTTTGCTTTTTATTTTACCATGAAACAAGGTATTTCCAAGAAAGAAACATCTTTTAGTAGTACGCTTTTAGTTATCTGCGTTACCTATCTAATTAGCATTATATAACCAAGATTAAGATTATTATATTTTGAAACCCAAATGTCATAATCACTAGTCCCATTTACACAACGAATAATTCTCCTCACAACATTAAAATATAACTTTTTTGGATTGGCTTGGTATCTTCTTGCACACACCCTTACGCTACAACTAATGTTTGGGCAGCTTGAGGTTAAGTACAATAAATTACTAATCGTGCTCTAATGTAAACTAAGATAAACACTTGAACCATTATCATCCTCTAACAATTTTAAATTGGTTCCTATGGGTGTCTTCAAGTGTTTGGCAGTTTCTAGCTCTTAACTTCTTTACTACGTTTTTGAGTGATAAAGATGCTATCTTCAAATTACTTAACTTGTAAACCTAAAAAATTATTTATATATATTTTTTATAATTATATAAATAATTTCAATGGTTAAATTAAAAATAATATCCTTTGTAATAATACCTTATATCAACATTAATTTTTTTATTTTTATATTTTTTATACATTTTATTATGATTACATACATTGGATCAGCTCTCCAATATGAGAGTAAAACTTTATCTTAAAAATAAATATATTCATTGACTTGTAATATTAAATAAAAAGTTGTATATCAATAGTATATGCATTATTTAGAATTATAGTATACTTTTGAGATATATCTGAATTCTAATTTAAATTAAGATTGTAATTTTAACATTAGAATTTTTTTTTAATTTGCATAAGAAAGATTTAAATTATTAAAATTTGGGAATTCACACACACATACACATAGTAGTAAACCCCTAAGTAAAAAGGTTGAAACTTATATTTATTAAAAATAAAATAATCAATTAATAATATCTTAATTCAATTAACAAGGTAGGATTAATGGACTTTTGCTTGCATTAATCACATTTATGTACTGAAATTATTTATGTTGTTGTACAAAATATTATTAGTCAACAAATGATCCAAGAAAGGTATATGTTTTTTTTAATAAATTGAGTTTTTCATAAACCTCAAGGAGTTATGAGATTATTTTTCCATTTTTTTTAAAATATACTTTTGACTTTCCTTTTTTTTTAAATCTTTTAAACACTTTTTAATTTTATTATTAAATAAAATTTACAAGATTATCACTAATAAATTTAACTTGTATACAACCATTATATACATATTTTTAATTTTTAAATATTTTAATTATCATCAGATTTTCATGCCCAAATTTAGCCTTGCTAGATTCTTGTTGGCTAACCCAATCTATTTGATACCTCTAAATTTTAGTTAACAAAGTAGTAGATGATTTTTTTTTAATCTCAAGTATTAACTAAATAATTTTTATACAACTTAATATTTTATTAAATAAATTATTATATTTTTAATTAGATTAAAAAAATTTACAAATATAATTTAAATTTAAAAGTAATTAATAAATATAAAAATAATAATAGATGTAGTTTATAATTGAGTAACAGCATGTTACAAAAAAAAATTAGTTATTTGTATGATTAATGTAATTATATATATATTAGCTTAGCAGCAACATCTATAATAACTAATTACTCTCAACAACAATTCATTAAGGATAGATATTAAGACAATGATGATAAATCTCAATGTCTTGAAACATTTAAAGGATGTTAATATTATTTATTTTATTATTGATTTTTTAATTTAATATCATTGATAATTGATTTTTGTTCACCATGTGTTAATACATAATTTGTTTTTCTTGTTACCATCCAGCTAGTAAAAATCTGCAAAATAGAAGAATGATCAAGGAAAATCTTTTTGATATTTAAAATTAAATAGCATATTTAATTTTAAAAAAACTTGTCATGGCAAAACAATTGTAATTAAAATGCTAACAATAATTAAGAAATGTATTTGATACTTAAAGCTGTTATTAAAATACATATGTTTCTGTTAAATACTTATAAAATAATTATTTTATCAAAAGTATATTTAGAATTGTTAGAGGTATAAATGGAACAAAATAAAATATAAAATAATAAGAAATTGAAGTTTCCAAAAACTGTTTAATTTTTGTGTCTTTGTCAGAATCAATAAATAATTATTTTGTTTTCTTCGAGTGAAAATCAAAATTTGCGATTTTACGAGGGAAGATTATTGAATTTTCCTTCAAAATACTTGCCAACACCCGGCCACGCGTGGATTGCAAATATTGCAAACTTAAATTCATAAATAAATAAACGAAAATGCCCCTTCTTTCTTTACTACTTACTTTTGGCTTGTCCGGAAAGAAAGTCGTGTATAATTTCTTTCACATCGATCCGCGTCAAACTTATACAAATCCGAGACTTCCTCGACTGGTCTCCATTACTCGTTAAACCTGTAAAATTTCCCTTGAGCCAAACAATAGCAAGAAAAAGTAAGAGAAAACCTCATGGACACGATGGAAAACAAGCCTACCACCATCGTCCCTTTGCTTCTTCGAAACCTTGTGACTTCCTTTTTTATCTATGCAGATAAATCCCTTGTAAACTTAGTCGAAAGATACAAACTCCTTGAAATCATTCGCTATATTCTCGTCACTTCTTTTCTCTTTTTCTTACGCTTACTTATTTCTTTTCTTCCTTCTTTCAACTCATCAAATCTCGATGATTACTCTCGTAAACCAACCAAATCCGATTATTATATGCCTGCATGCGGCGCCAGCGCCGGCGGAAACTCGGGTATTGCCCGGGCACTTTCACAATTGTTATCAATTGTGAATGATATCCCAGTCAATTCGCGAAAGTATGAATTTGTTCGATCTTTAGCGGAGAGGCTTATTGAAGAAAACCATAGAGAGAATATTCAAGCTTTCCGAGAAGTTAACTGTTCGGTTTTATCGTTGGCTTTTTCCAGAACTCTCAGCCAACTTGAAGCCGTCGTTTCGGCACGTGAGATAAAACAGGGTGACGACGGGGTGGTTCCAGGATCTGGACCAGTTTACTATCGGTTGAACTGGGTTATGCGACTGTTGTGGTCAGTTGGCAAGGGAGCATGGTCCCGGGTTGGGTTTGGGAGAGAGGAGGTGAACCGATCAGAGCGGTCAGCTGAGAAACTGGCAGCTGAGTTGCTTTGGCTGGCTGGGGAATTGGCGGCTTGTGGGCATGTAGAAGCAGCAATTGAACGGTGGGCATCGGCTTCAAATTTGGGATGGCTTGGTCTTTCAGCTGAGCCAAGGGTGCAGGATTCCTTGGTGAGGATCTCAGGTGCAATTTTTTCCACAATATTTGCATATTTTGTTTAACTGATGGATTGGAAATGACGTCTCTGTCAATTTTGCACTGCCCACCTTTGCCTTGCCTTGCACTAGCTTGTTCTATAACAAAGATATCCTCGTTTAGTACGGGCAGCTGAGCTACAATTTCTAGAAATAAGAAGGCCTATTATATTGAAGAATTAAGTAGAACCATCGGCGGCTTTTATTATGTGAACAATTTTGACTAAATCGGACGTGGGTTTTGCCGGAGAAAATAGTATTAGGTCGAACAATTTTATCTTGTAGTCGGGGCGAAATAGAATTATTTAATTAATAAAATAAAATTTATTATAAATAAAAAACAAAATAATTTTATAAATTTTTTATTATATTAATTAAAAATAAAATTTATTTTTATTTAAATAAAATTTTTTTATTAATTATATAATTTTATTATATTATTTATATTAACATGATAAAAGATCATTTTATTTAAAATTTAATAAATAATAAATTTAAAGTATTTAATGAAATTGATTTTGTAGTGGTATAAGTAATGTAATATTTTAAAATAGTTTTTAATTTATTATTGAGATTTTTTGTCATTAACAATTTTTAGGAAATTATTCTAACTCATATATTTAATTATTTAAAAATTCCTTTTTTTTTCCAAATAATTTTGTATAGCTTTTGGGTTTTCGATCATATAAAAAGGATAAAATACAATCAATATCATATTGTTGTATAAATTCGGTTTATTTAGAATAATTATATTTTTTATTTAACTTTAAAAATATTGTGATTAAAATATATAGTAAATATTATAAGTGATTAGATACTAATTTTTGTTATTTGCTTTTTTGTTGCTTTGAAGTTACATTAACTTTGAATATTTTTTTTTAAAAAAAATTTGATAAAAAGTTTAATCTTTTAAAAATATAATAAAAATTTATAAATATATTAACAGTAGTTAAATCAAATTAAGGTTGTTCATTATTTATTTGATTTATGTTTGTGTTTGGTGTTGTTGATTTCTATTTAACTTTAAAAATAAAATTAAAAAATTGTCAAAAATTAAATTTTAGTGAAATATGTACATTTTTACATTAATATTTAACATAGAGTAGTAATTCAAAGTCGTGGCAACCTCACTTCACAATAGTCCCAAACATATTCAATTTCTTTGCTTCTGTTAGGTTTGATTCTACTTCTAGGCATTGCGCAAATAATCATATTGGATTTTTTATGTTCTCTTACAGCATTCTTGCTCAAGCAAGCTAAAGAATTGGGAACAGAGGAAAGTGAAGAAAGCAAGATAAAGCAACAAAGGAAAACGAAGATGAAGATGCTAGTAACGTGGTTACCATTGCTTTGCAGAGCTGGCAATGGTGTTGATGTACCAGTTCTCACCACGAAAGAAAGATCTGAACTTGAAAAAGTATTGGAAGAAACCATTGATATGCTGGAACAAGAAGATGAGCAAGAGCAAGTGTTATCCCTTTGGCTTCACCACTTCACATATTCTCCATCCTCCGACTGGCCAAATCTCCATGCCTCGTATGCTCGCTGGTATAATGCTTGTCGCAAGCAGTTGCTCCTAACAATAAACTATCAACAAATATAGTTACTTGTTATCTCTGAAGCATAATCGCATGTCAAAACCTAAAAGTCACTGTATTGGGTAATTCCTATGTAGACCAGAGAGAATCATCTATATGTTAATTTAGTGGAATAAATTCTGACCCATAAAAGCATTAACATAACAATCAAATAACATTAAGATATTAATTTAATATACCAAAAAATTTCAAAGTTGCAATTAAAAGTTGTTTTTTTTTAATAATTTGAATAATATAATTAATGAAAAATGAATAAGTGGTATTCCAAAGAATTTTGTGTCAGTTACTATATTTACATATGATAATAGACTTGTAATTGCCTAATATCAAGGTAACATTGTAAAAGGCTAAAATCAAGGGCAAAATTAGAATTAAAATTTAAAATATCAAAAATATAATACTTTGAAATGTTTAAGATAAAATAATAATAATAATAATAATAATAAAGTAAATGCAGTGAATGTCTGCTTCTTAACATCATTGTTATGTTTACAATAATTATGTTTTGACCAGACTTGTAGTAAGATAACATACGCTATTTATTTGGTATGCGTCCATTTTTTTTTCCTGCAGTGTGTCTTGTTGACATTTATCACCCAATTTGGCACAATCACATAAGACAAGGACAGATAAATTGTTGCAAGTAATTTTAATAATTTTAGAGAGTTCATAAATAGAAAAGCCCCCTTTGATTAAGGATAAATTTTACCAAATTCTATTGTTGTTACTGGATTTTTTATTTTTTATTTTTTACTTGGCAGTTTTGAACAGGTTAATTTTCGGTTCTCAGTATTGTCCTTCTTGGTCTTTTCTGTTATTGCCGATATTTAAATTATTAGAATAGTGTTTAAAATGAAAAATAAAATATAAAAGTTCGAATATATTACTAACTTCTCTTACCAGTTATTCTGAAATTAAATTTATTTTTTTTATAAGTTTCAATAAATAGTTACTTCAGTTAATAATTAGTCATAAAAAAAAACAAAAGCTGTATGCTGCCTTCCTTGAATTGCACTCTCGGTGTGACGGATTAAAGTCGAGATGTTCGCGTCATCATCGTACTGTTAACATGGAACTTTCCCCACCTTGATTATTATAGGGAATGCCTCCAGTACCCATCAAGTTTTGGTAAATATCCAGTCTCCTGGAGAATTTCATGTTCATTATTGCTTAGATTTTGCTAGAACCCATCAACTTCCGTTTAATTTATTGGTTAATCATTCAACTCATTTTTCACATGAAGACTTTTACCATGCATTTATAAATTCTTTGAGTGGAAATAGATTAGAATTCTAATAGGTTAGAATTGAAATTATAATAAATTGTTTACTTCATAAATGGGAATTAAAATAAGTTGGATTCTTATTTATGTGTTTTAAATTAATAACTATCATTATTATTATTATTATTTATTTTAATAATTTGTGACTATTATTATTTCAAAAACTATATTTAATAATAATAAATTTGGTAATAATAATTATAAAAATATTAATAATATAATACTAATTATTATTTTTTAAAAATTTACATAATTTTATTAAAAGAAAATAAAAAAATAAAAAAAATATAAATTTTATAATTTTTTTAATTTTTTTTAAAAAATAAAATAAATATTTATTATTTAAGTGAGAGCAAAATAAATAATTTTAAAAATAAAAATTATATTTCTAAATTTTCTTTTAGAATTAAATTCTCATTCTTACTAATTTTATTTCTATTTTTATTATTATTTTAATAAATAAATACTACATTAACACCTATTTCGAATTGCGAATTCTAACTTCGGATTAATAAACATACTACAGTGTGATGTTAAGACTTTTTGCTTTGGAGCATGAGGTTCAAAGCTTTAAATCTCCATCTATTTTTATCTAGTTGTCACCAAAGGAGTAACTATAATGATTCCCATGCTTCTTTTTGCTTTGTTCGTTGCATCAACGACTCACATTGTGCCATGTGCCTGCAACTCAACATCACAAATGTTGACCAATCATGGCTTCAATGAATAACAAAAATTGAAAGTGCAACACAGCCATAAATTTAGTTGCCACTTTTGCACGCCTCTTGCAATTCAAATTAGGCGACTGGAAACCAGGCGACTCTTTCTATTCGCGCGGACAATACCAACGGTAGTGACTAAATATAGCCTGTGGACAATGCAGTAGTGCTCGGTAGCTCATGGCCGAGGTGAGTACACCTTCATAAATGATAACACATTTGTAACCAGGGATTGACTAGGTGGAATTTGATTGACTCGAGGTTAAGGTGAGATGCAAAATAATAAAAATAAAAAAAGGGAAAATCTCTTCACTGTTTGTAGTCCTTAAACTAATAAATTAGTAATACAAGAAATCAGAAAACTTCTATAATTTTTTGAATTTTCATCCTTAAAACAAAGGTTTATCTCAATTCGCTTATTTTATAAGTAATTATCAAATTTAAATATCTTAACATTTATCATAAATAATCATGCATAAATAATACCAAAAAAATCAAACTTAAGTATTTTTTATACTTGTAATATTCATAAAAGTAATTTGAAATACATACCTTTATTTTGATTACTATAATTACGAAACAAATTATACTTTTTTTGCCTTTCTCTTAATACAGTAACATTAAATCGTATATAATAAAAAATATATATTATTTCTTACATTCTCTCGCTTCGCTTAATTTATGTAATGCAATTATTTTTATGGTTTAATGCATAAAATATAATGTGCAATTTTAAGCTAAATTTTTTTTATGAATTAATTACACTATAATATCATAATTAATTATAAATTAATATGAGTTATGACAGTTCTAAATCATTATATGAACGTAGTTTCTTTTATTTATTATATAATATGAGTTTTTTACTTAATATGATCTATAAACAAAAAGATTAACAATAATCTAATGCAATGCCTCAATAAGAGATTAACATCTTCAACTTTCATAAAATATTTAATTTTTTCAACACTACCCAATAAATATCTTAGGAGGCAACTCCTTAGGCAGTAGATTTATAATCATAAGATGGTTGCTAATATGTTCAATTAACACTTTATGTTATTGAACCATTTTTAACAACAAAATATTTAAAATTTCATATATTTAGCATCCTTGGAATACTTGTAAAATATTATAGTAAATTTTTAGCAGCATGGCAATACTGTAAATTCTTTGAAGCTCTGAAATAAATTTTTGCAACAAATTTATATGAACAGTGGCCTCAATACATGCCACAAATTTAGCTTTCATGGCAGGTACAACGATAACAAAATGTTTCGCACTCTTCTGTAAGATTGCTTCTTGAGCTGGAAGAAACAAATAACCAAAAAATAGACTTTCTAGCACCCAACAGTGTCGATCTAAATTTGTGATTACCTCATGGCTATTTAGCTTTGTATAAGTGACTATGTGATCTTTTATTCCTCGTAAGTATCTCAAAAATTTTTTCTCGGAGTTTTCTAGTTATCTAGTCCTGAATTACTTTGGTGCTTTTCTAGCATTCCAACAAGAAAGCTAATTTTGGTCTAGTAGAACTCAAGTCGTACATCAAACCCCCAACAAAAGACGCATAACGGATTCCATTCATTTGTGCATATTCCAATTCATTCTTTAGGCATTGTATGAGATTGAATTTGTTACCTTTTTGACTTGAAATGATACTTGTTAAGCACTTTTCAATTCCAAATCTTTCTAACACTTTATTGTAATAAGTTTTATGAGACAATCCCAAGAATTCCTGTGATCAATCTTAAAATATCTTAATTTTAATTATATAAACTACTTTTCTTATATATTTCATTTTAAAGTGTTAAGAGAAAAAAAAACTTCTTTATCTCATACAATAGACTAAAATTATTTATTAAAAATAACAAGTTATCAACATACATAATTAGAAATATAAACTTATTTCTATTAACTTTTAGATATATAAATCGATCAATGATATTTTATTTAAATTCTAAAGAAGCAATAATATCATTAAACTTAATATACCATTGTTGGGAAGTTTATTTATGTCTTTCTATTGATTTTCTAAGTTTACACACTATAAATTCTTTTCTTTCAAATGTAAAACCTTCAAGTCCATTTATATAAATCTCTTCTTTTAAACCCTCATTGAGAAAATTTGTTTTCACATTCATGAGCTACTAAAGTTATAATAAATCTAAAAAAGCATTTTTTAGACATCAGTGAAAAAATCTCCTTATATTGAATGCCATCTTTGTGAGTGAAACATTTGATAACAAGTCTGGCTTATATCATTTAATTGTTTTGCTTTGTTAGTCACGCATAGTCTTAAAGATCCATTCCGTACTCTTTTACAACTTTTAAGCAACTCAGCAAGTTTGCAAGTTTCATTTAATTCCATAAATTTCAACTCATCTTTCATGACATTTGTGATGCATAACCCCTTAGACAAGAAAGTTTTGGAAGGCTATTGACAAAATCTAGTAATAAAAGATCGAGGAGAAATCTAATCCTAACTACCTACCAACGAACTCTTGATGAAAGATGACCAAACGAAAGGCTTCGAAATAACTCCCATGAATGTATGAGGCAAGAAAAGAACCACTTGGGAACAATTTGTCCCTAGACGGAGCAAGGCACATGTTGCTAGAAAAATGAAGGCGGAGCAAAGGCTGAGACAAAAATAGGGAGATGATGAATTCTCTCACAAAGAAAAATATTGGTCAATCAGGCAAAATAAATCTCGAGGACTTGTCCTGGATCATGACGTCAAAGAACTTTAAAAACTTAAAGAGGAGATACAAAAATTAAGGTAGGGGTAAGGACAGAATAATTTTGAGAGCAAAGTTAATTATGAAAACAAATCTTCGTTGTCCAATGAACTTCTAGAATTAAGACTTCCGAAGAAATTTCAACCCCCTGAAATAACTCCATACATTTGTAAAATTGATCTAACTTTACAACTTGAGTGTTATCAAGAGATGATGTTAGTGAAAGGACATCCAGAGGAAGAGATGGGTAGGTCCTTCTCTTTAACATTGGAAGAATAAGCTAGGATCCATGAAAACATTCTTACAGATGTGCGGAGAATTTATGTAGCAGTTCAGAGGTGTTTGCATGTAGATAAAAGTGTCAATAGACTAATGACAATAAAGCAGGAAGAACTTGAAAGCTTAAAAAATTTCTTTAAACAATATCAGACAGAGGTGATGGAAGTGAGAGCATTTAGGTCCAGTGTTGCACTCGAAGGATTAAGACATTCTAGGAAAAGACATCCACAGTTACGAGGAAGCATACAACACAAAGAGAGGAAGAGGAAAGGCCGAGTACGATAAGATATTTGAGAAGAGAAAGAAGGGAACAATGGAAAGAAGACAAGGGAAGAAAGAAGAGGAAAGACTATCAACATAATGACAAGAAAACTCTACGAACACCAGACAACCTAGATTAGTCAAAAGGTCGCCCATTAGAAAAATTACGAGATAGAGACGAAGTAGTCAAAGGAGATAAAAAAGAAGCTAGAAGTTACTATGCCACTACCTATAAAAAAGAAAAAAAAATCTACATAGAAATGGCTAATCACTTTCCTTCTTAACACAAGAAGAGCTTCCGTTGTACCGAAAAAAGCCCAACAAGGTGTCAAACTTTGGTACGATCCAAGGAAAAAAAAGTTTTTGAGTGAAATCCTATGGGAGTATTCATACATATTCACCTTGTCACACAAATCCTACGAGGGATACTCTAATTTAATTTTTATTTTTTAAGTATATCCTGATAAATCAAGAAATTCATTATTAATTGATCAAAATTGTCCTTGTATGAGAGAAAAAGAAAAAAGAAAGATTCCAGCAAATTTGCTTCCTTGGAAAAACAAATCGTTAGTTGACATATGGCTAACGAAAACCAGTATCAAAAGGCTTAATTCCTAATATCCACCCTGTCGATATAATGAACGTGAACAGGCATACATAATTCATCTACAAAGGTCAGGAATACGCTAATATATTTTCTTATGTGGGCTTGAACTCTGGTGATCTCCCCGTATTTGTCTTTCTGCCATAAGCAAAATCGGGATGGGATGCCTAAAACACCCCGCCCTAACCCAACTAGGGAGCAATTCGGAGGGAACCGCAGCATCATGTTTCGTTCAAAATCCTTTTCTAATCACAGCAAATGAAGTGACTCCATCTAAAATTTAGTTTATTAAAATTTATGGTGGCGGTAGGGAAATTGCTGAGTGAAAGAGAGAATAGAAAGGATGAGAAAAGAAAAAATATATGAACAATGAAAACACACTAAGCAAAGAGATTGGCTGAAAAGAAAAAAAAAGGATGAAAATTCGAAGACTTGCTGAAAAAAGATTCATTCTTGATAATGTCTACAATACTTTATCATAACATTTTATTCGCACAGGAATCTATGGATTCTTTTATTCATTCTTGAACATATATATCCAGAATACTTTAGTTATAACGCTTTATTGGTAACAGTAATCGCTAGATTATTTTATTATAACTACAATTTTCTATTTAGGATAGAAATATTACCGGGTGAATTGCATCGAGTGGATGTCGAACATTTGAGACGACGACAGTTGAGGAGTCTGCAAATGACAGAACAAAAAACACACACACACAGAGACATATATGCATACATATGTATAAACATAATTATGTAATAAAAAAACCTTTTAACATTTTGATAATGAACTAAGCAAGAAACTAATAAGAAAGACGAAATAAATTCATTCTTTGAGAGATTGAGATGAAGATTGGTTCTTTGTTGAAATTGAAAATATTTTGAGCAAGTAATTTGTGTAAAGTTACTTTCAATTTTAGCCCAAACCTCTACTGTTTAGATGCCTTACAAAATAAACGAAGAATTATTTGATTTTTGCTCTGTTTAGATTTCAAGATAATTGACTTCTTAGAAGATACCTACCAGAATTTTTCAAAAATGTAATTCAGAGTTTCCAATTGTTCTTGTCTATCTTCTGAAAACTTTGTGCTGCTAGTTTTATTTTTAATTTGAACTTGATCGAAATCTATCAAATTGAACCAGTTTAACAAATTTAAAAATTTAAATTTGATATAATTTTAATAAAAATAAGAAGAATTAAAAAATATTTTTATTAACCTTTTTATTTTATAAAAATTATATCATTAAAGAATTTATTTATTTAATTTATAAAAATAATTTTTTAGTTTTATAATGTCAATAATCTAATTTATTTTATAAAATTAAAGAATTTTACAAAAAATATATATATAATTTTTGCAATAAAATTTACTTTTATTGGCTTTTATTAATTAAAAATAATAATAATATTACTTTTTTTTATGCTTCGCCTGTTTGGTGACAAGAAAATAATAAATTAGTATAATTTAATAAATTATTTATTTGATAATAATAACAAAATTATAATTTTTATAAAATAAAATAAATTATTAATTTGTTACAAATAAAAAGTAATCAAATAATAAGAAAAAGAGTGACTTTTATGAATATTATTAATATTATTTTAAATTGCATTATAAATATAAATGAAATTTAAAATTGAACTATAAATATATATATATATATATATTCACCCAAGGCTTTACCAAAATTTTACACAGTTCAACACAGGTGATCTTTCTAGTTCTCTGGCTCCCTTCTTCCCGCAACGGGACCAGTAATGGCGTCGATAGATTCTGATTCTCTTCCATTTATAGACATTTCAACCCTAACCCAATCGGAACTTCGAGCCCTATCCCTCTGCTCCTCCTCCGCCTACGACCTAAACCGCCTCGACGACGTTGTAATACCAATCATCGATCGCACCCTCTTCAACGAAAGTGCCGGCTCCCGCCGACAGACCTTCTCTCGTCCCTCTACGACAACTCACCACCACCACCACCACCACCACCCTATACGACACCGTACTCCAGGTCTACTGCCGTCATCCAAACATCCGGTCTCCTCGCTGCCCCCTCATCTCGACCCTGACCACCTCGAAAACCGTTCCATTCTTAATTTTCTCAAGCAATCCCTCTCCCAAAGCCCCGAATTCC
Organism: Xylocarpus granatum; assembly: GCA_019650275.1. Classification (NCBI taxonomy): domain Eukaryota; kingdom Viridiplantae; phylum Streptophyta; class Magnoliopsida; order Sapindales; family Meliaceae; genus Xylocarpus; species Xylocarpus granatum. The sequence continues at coordinate 135,420 of BNST01000574.1, read as the reverse complement.
ACGACGTCGTATCTTTGTTTAACACTAAATCTGGTGAAAACGAACAAGTTTGGAGAAAAAGGAAGAGAGGGAGAAAGCCGAAGACGAAAGTGAAATCGTTAGAAGAAAATTTGGAGATAGTGAATGAGAATGGGATAGTGATCGATATTGTTGGTTTGGCTAATTTGGAGGATCCTTTTGGTGAAGAGTTGACGAGGAGAACAGAAGAAATGGGTGGGAATGAAGAGGAATTGTTAGGGTTTATGAGGGATTTGGGTGGACAATGGTGCAGCAGAAGGAAAAAAAGGAAGATTGTTGATGCCAATTTGCTTGGTGACACTTTGCCTGTTGGCTGGAAGCTTTTGCTTGGCCTTAGAAGGAGAGAGGGCCGTGCCTCCGTTTATTGCCGGAGATATATCAGGTTCTCTCTTGTTCATAAATACTTGTTTGCCATATTGATTTTAGAAAAAATTGACCACTTGTTTGTATATATGCTGTGTATGTTTTAGGATGCTGCAGTAATTACCCATATTTATGTTTGTTGTTGTATGTATATCGTCAATGAGGATTTTGAAAGGTGATTCTTCAATGCAGAAGAAATTAGATTTTGTGGATTTCAGTTGGATGAAATCCATTTGGATTAAATGATTATCTCTCCATTTGGCTTTAATTGCTGCTTGAAGTTTGTTCCACATGTTTGTATCTCTTCTCTTTCTTTTCATGTATTGTTTACCCAAAAACAACTGCACTTGGACATATGATTTGCTGGCAGGATAGATGGAAATAGTGGCTAAATCAGACCTTGCAAGTTTAGAATAATATTTGACTAATTTCATGGTTTCAAGCTTGTTAAATCATGTGACCATACTTTATGCACTTTTATTTGCTAAATTGGTTGTCTATCTTATCCATGTTATGTTTAAAATATGTGCTGCCTGATTATTTGATTTTTAACAAATTTGAGATCTGGAGCATCTCTCTTTGATGCGCTTTCCTGTTATTCCAATTCAATTCTGTAGGATTCAAATCCAGCTTACAGTAACACTTTAGTGAAGACATTTGCTAACTTTTCTTTTGTCTTGCAGTAATCAAGCTTTATTTCTTGGTTTGCCTATATTTCTCTGCGAAACTGTTACTTGATTGCCGTATGATTTTTTCCACTATAGTAGACAAGATTTTCACCACCACAATTGTTAATTTGCTATCACAAACAAAACTTTATAGCTTGATTTTAAATTTCTTCTATTTCATGTTGAATTTTCTTATTTGGATTAGTTGACTTGCCATACTTGTTTGCTGGATTTCCAATGAAAATTTTCTTGGACATAATGTAAAGGTATAATCAGATGTACTCTTCATTGCATCCACTAATTTACCTCAAACTCTACCATTGCAGCCATTTAATTTAGAATCAATGCTAGAGTAGAACCTATTGACGTAGTATTTTGTTCCCTGCAAGATATGAGAATTCTTTTAGCAACACTATAGTGGATTTCAATAGGATCTTTCATAAATCTTGCAAGTAAACTTTTAGCTTAGACAGCATTTGGTCTTGTGGGATGCAACTGCATAGAATTCCAACAATGCATTTAGAAAATGAAGTATTTGCTTTTTCAGAAAAATCTCTCTTTTTCATCTTCTTGTTTGTGACAAGTGAAGTTGCTGATAACTTGCTGTTGTTCCTAATGAATTTTTGAGCTTAAATATATTTTTTTCTGCAGCATCAAGATTCCAGTCTATTTTTTTTAATTATTATTATAGAATATCAAGTAAAAAAAGAAAGAAAATAATGCATCATAAGCAAACCAGCAGTTTGTACTGTTTTTCATCAAATCTTCTTTCAAGTCATTTATCATCTTTTTGTTGTGTCCAGCATAGATGAGTTCATCAACATATAGAAAGATGAGTGTGATATGTTCTCTTGTTGTAGCATTGAGTGTTGGCTCAATTGTATTTTTTTTCTCATGAATACTTGATTCCTGAAGTATTTGTCAATCCTATGCCAAGTTCATGGAGCTTGTTTCAGCTTGTGCAATTCTGTTTTTTTAGTTCAAGAACTTTATCATCTTCTGTAGAAATAAATAACCCTTATGGCTACTCTGTATAAATTTCATCTTCAAGGTTTCTATTCATGAGTAGACTTCCAATCAAGTTGATAATAGATTCTCAAATCAGTTTAGTCCATAAATCAAGTTGATGGAGGCACCATTCTTTTCTTGCAACAAGTGTCCAAGCAAGCAAAAGGAGCAAAAGTTTCATTTTATTCAATGTCATATTGGTTTGAGTAGTGTTTTGTAATAAGTCTTGCATGTTGTTTTTGTATTCAACCATAATAATTAATACTTTTGTATTGGAACCCCAATGATCAATGCCTTCATTGCAATCAACTAACTCCAAAGTTTGACCTTTTTTTTCAATAATTTTTTATGTTTTGCATACTGCAATCTGGCTGTTATTTTTATTGTTTTGGGAGCAGATTAAGAGTTCATGTGCATCTGTCATTGGATTAGTATTAGTTTAAAACAAAGTGAAAGAGTTTAAGAGATATGTACATGTGAAATTAGCTTTATGCAACTATTAAAGCTAAATTTAAATTGCCTTCTAAAACAGTTGTAACCTAAAGTTTCTGATTAAAGTTTACAAGTTTTTGAGCCTTGAAAATGACTTTTTAAACCTGCAAATAGGACGAGGTCATAGCAAATGAAATCAATGTTCTAGCATTGAAAATTATTTTGGGAAAATTCATACTAAATCTCCCAAGTTCCAAGAAAGCTCTTTATACTTTCTCAATTACACTCAACTGAATTTCTATTTATCATATTTTTATTTCAAATTCTACTTAGTTTCTAGTTTCTTATACCATTTAGAGAAAAGGTTTTAGTGATATAACTAGACTTGTGTGAGAAGAATAGGATGATCTTTTTTGGTAATGGCTGTATGCTACTACCTAGTTTTAATCATAATGTATTAATGGTTTGCTATATATATATATATATGATGGGTGACAAAGGATGTTGTAATAAAAATCTATACCTAGTGTATGGGCAAAAAGTACATTTAGATGTACCTAATTTAGTTTCAATATAATTATTAAAGTAAATAGTACATGGCTCTCTTGATTATGCAAGATTACTAGAGATATAAAGCAATAATAGCAAAATAAAATTTCAGGGAGACTTGGAGTAGGTGTGAGAAAGACACCCTTGAAAGAGCTTTGAAAGATAATTTTATAGCTGTAGATGAATTGAAAGGGCTTCTAATCATCTGTGTCCCTTTTGCAAGTTTGCTTCAAACTTGTGGGAAAGATTATGCAAAGAAGCAAATTTATGTTGAGTCATTCTGTGTTCTTGTGATTTATTGGCAATGGAGAATAGTTTTATTCTCGATGAGGGAGAAAAGCCAATACTCTGTGGAGAGTTGCAGCTTCAGCTCTTTTTTCGGTGATTGGGAATGAAAGAAATAATAGAATTTTCAAATAATCATGAGAGGACAATGTTGATGGCTTGTGGGATAGAGATTGCCTTTTGGCTTTGCTTTGTGCTTATGTACCTCCTTTCCTTCGTTCATCTTAATTGGGAGGGAGTTTTGGGATTCTGGGTCTGTAATCTTGCTCAAATCTCTGGAGGGGTTGGTGGGTTTCAGGGGTTCAAAACAGATTTTTGGATGCTTTTGCTGTTATGTGCATTAATATCTTCATGGTTGATATTTTCTTCTATGCTTTGCATCCTTTTTTCTACTTGGTTCTCTAAGATTTCTTTTTATTCAGGATCTTCTAATAGTAATGGTGATCAATCACATCTATGGTTTTCTAGATACTAGAGTTCACGTCTTAAATCATGATTATGAGATATCAATATTTAGTATAAGTTTATTAGAGGTCCATCAGACAACTCCATGAAAAGGTAATCTGGAATTTGATAGAAATAATCCACCTTCTCTGTCTACTTTTGATGTAACAACTTTTATATTTCAATACATCTATACTTGTAAACATCCATAGACTAGTTTTTCTCAGTTGATTCATTTTATATTCACACATATGTGGGCATTCTACAAAGTAGGAAGTAATGGTACTTTCACTTTTGATCAGCTTTGTGGAATTTGAAATTAGTGCGATTCTGGTTGGGGCATACTTGAAATTCTATTCCCCATATTAAGCCTTCAAAAATTTAGTGTAAGGATGCATAAATCAAGTCCAAAATATGAAGTTCTGTAAATATGTATTTTTGAAATGCATTGTTTGAGCAAGAAGCTAGTTAGTTTTTAGTTCTCTCACATGTTGAGGAGCAACGACCCCTGGCATTTTTCTCTGCTGTGATGCTGAGTCGTTTGCTGGTGTATAAATCAGAAATATTGTTAAGGAACCAACCGTGGTGGCTGTGCACAATCCTTGTTTATGCCAACAGAGTCTTCTCTCAACCAAAGTGTTCTCACATCTGTTTATCTTGATGCTTATTTTGGCCTGTTTTATTCTCTGGTTTTGTCTTGTGTGATAACAAGTTATACATTGTTCTCTTTCTAAACTCCACTCCCCATTTGTTGATGAACATTACCAGTTTGCTTATTGACTTTTTTTGCAGCCCTGGTGGACAACATTTTGTTTCCTGCAAGGAAGTTTCTGGATACCTGCAATCCTATTTTGGACTTCATGATTCACACCGGGCAATAGATCATGGTGGTGACAATAATCTGCAGGAATACAAAATGGCTTCCGAAAGTGTAAGTAAATTACCATGAAGCAGTTTGGCCTATTTTAGCCTTATTTAGTATGATTTAATTGGCACTCTACAGCACGCAGGTATTATGCACAAGGAGAATAATCAAAGGCAGTCTAATGAACAGGAGAAGGAAGTTACATTACTGGGAATTGATAATCTTGCCGAGGTTCAAATATGCGACCTTTTTGAGTGCCACAAATGTGAGATGACATTTGATGAGAAGGACTCCTATTTGCAGCACCTTCTGTCATTTCACCAGAGGACTACTAGAAGGTACAGACTTGGTTCTTCAGTTGGGGATGGTGTGATAATTAAAGATGGGAAATTTGAATGCCAGTTCTGTCACAAGGTATTTCATGAAAGGCGTCGATACAATGGCCATGTAGGTATTCATGTGAGGAATTATGTGCGTGGTATAGAACCTCCTGGTCGGCTGAGACTTCAAAGCAAAACCGAGTCTCCTAATAGGGACGAATTTCCATCTAAGGATGAATTTCCTACAAGGATTTCTAGAATGGATGCTTTGATTGAAATTGCTCAGAATTCTATTCTTGAAACTTCCTCTGTTAGACCTAGTGCTGAACAGGATGGTGGGTTAGCAACTGATAAACTTAATCCAGTTTCTAATTCAGGACTTCCTGCTTCTGCATCTGACCATGATTTGACCTCTGACTCTGCTTTCACTGAACCTGAACTAGACAATGGCATGAACGACACAAATTTGGATCAAGAGTCGTATCAGCAAAATAACGAGCATATGATAGCCAATGAAAAAATAGAGACAATTGAAGATTCAAGCAATCTAATGGATGTTAAGATAGATTCCTGTGTGGATCCTGCTGCTGTCTTGCCTGCTGATGAGCGAAATAGTTATACATCTGAAACTTCTGGTGAAAAAGGTGGTCTGGAATTTATCATTGATGAAATTAACAAGTCTGGCTTTGAGCTAGAAAGTGGTTCTGAAATCCAATCTCATGATCCATTGATTAATCAGAAAGGTTTTACTCTTGACACAGATGTTAATTTGGGTCACACTAATACAGTTGAGCATGGTGAGCCTGATGAAATGAATGATAATAAGAATATTGAGTTGGAAGTTGGTTTTGGAAGCAATAATGCGGGACCAGCAAATGATAAAATACCAGTAACAGTTGCACCAAATTTGAAGGAAAATTTACCCCAGTTTGGAGTTTCTGAGACTTCAATGTCCGGGCCGGAAGCATCACATGGTTTTCCAACACCTAATTTTCTCTCAAGTGAGGTATTGGAAAATTTTTTGTTTTTCTTTTTGGTTATTTTTGAGGCTTATCATGAATTGAGTTTAAGTCACTTCCACTTTCTGATTCTTCTAATGCTTTTGAGAAATACCCATTACCTCTCTGCATTGGTAAAGCTGGATCTGGAGGAGAAGATGAAACCCTGTTGGTTTCCTTACATGCATTTCTTAACTGCATCTGTGCTATTAGTGATTAATTCTCATCTATAGGCAATTTAGCAACAAAGTACCAGCCCTACTTATTGCACCAATTAAGAATCTATAAACAAAAAGTTGATGTTCATCATTATCATTAACTTGCATAATTCTCTGTTCCTTTCCTTTTCTTGTTTTCTGTTTTATGGATTTAGCATCATATTTTAGAGTCTTACGAATACATTCTAATTCCTAAATCTTCTTCCCTTTAACCTGCTTAGTAACTAATTTCTGTGACTCATTCCAAATCATTATTTGTAACTTTTATACGTGTGTGTACAGTGCACTTCCCCACGTTTATGTTTCTCTATGTGAATTGGAATTGACAGGGAGAAGAAGCTTTTAGGGTTGGGAGCGGACAAGATTCTGTTTCTCTGTCAGAGGTGGCTGTTCAGATGGCAAATAATGCAGAAGCAGGAATTGAACGGTCATTATACGGTGGCAGCGACGGTGGCGGTGGCGGTTCGTCAATAGTTGAGTTTGAATCAGAACAACCAGTGATTTTAAATGTTATTAATTGTGTGTGGTGTGGAGTGGAATTCAGGCATGATCGTGCAGAGACACAATCAGATTCAGATTCAGTCGGATACATATGTCCAACATGCAAGGACAAGGGCCAAAATCTCTGGCCAATGTGATGCATTCCACGGGCATTGCAGCGGTTCACATTTCATCAAAATCTACATTTGACTTTTCAGTCCGCAGAGCCACCGATATTGTTGTCTTTTCTTATATTTCTGTACTGATTGAGAACGTTTTTCACATTTCTTAGTTGTTAATTATAGAATTTGTCCCCTCTTTTCAAACGATGATGTTTATTTTAATTTAATGATTGACACAGCTCACAGCACGCACACATAATAATTAAGATTTGTTAATTAATTGTCTTTTTGACATTATTTTTATTTTTTTTATTTAATTAAAAATTTAAAATAGACATAAGACAACTAATTTCTCTTGAACAATCCAAGATTGAATACTAAATCATGCTATATTATAACTACTAATTCATATTTAACAAATTATTAAAAATAATTTTTAAAAATATTTTATAATTTTATTTTTTTTAAGAAGTAATATTATATATATAAAGTATGAGGATTGAAATAATATTGGTGTCATTCAAATAATACGATACCTTTTCCTAATGTGCCTAATATATTTCTCGTAAAATGCCTCTTATACTTTTTTTTTAAACTTTTTCTATAACTAGAATTATACGTATATTTGAAAAAATAAAAATTAAGAGCAGTTGTCAAATTTTTCTTCGAGAAGGGTTCTCTATTTTCTTTCTTTCTTTTTTTTTATGTAATTAAATTAAGATTTAGTTATGATACTTTATTAACATGAACACTTTTATGTTCTATTATTCTTTTATTATCGTACTGTATATTTTATGAAATTATTCTTATGAGTATAGTATGTGGTTGTTAGTAAATTGTATATTCTACATCAAAAAGTAAAAAATAAGTTATCACATATATTTTATTTATATTATTATTATTATTATCATAACCTGAAGCATGCCAAAGTTTCAACGCGATTAGAATTTTAATTTTTAAAAATCTACCTTTAAACTTGATGTTTCAACACATGACATAAGAATGTCTATTACTTATTCTATTGTTTTTGGTGTTAGAATGGTAGTGTTAAATTTTAATAAAAATTAATACTTGCTTGCGTGCTATGCAAAATTATAAACAAATGTTGTTTACATTGTTAAGATTAGAAATATGATTTAAGCACTTAAAAATATTTATTGTGATAACTATTTTAAATAATATTTAAATGCAATATTGAGCATATATACGCACACATGCACCATTATTTATGTGTATTAGGTATGAGATACTAATATATAAATATATAAATTACAAATTTTTTATAAATAAAAAATTATTTACTAAAATTTATGAAATGAACATTTTATAATGTAAAATTATAATTTTTTTATTACAAATGAATCTTTAAGAAGAGACTTCAAATAGAAAAGTTAGTGTGTAGGTGTTTCATAATAAATTGAACTACTATAAAATAAGATCTAGTTAAATAAATATAATTGATCTTAATTCACATAAGTTTTAATAAGCTTGATTAATCTTAATCCTAAGTAAGTAATGAACTTACATTTATGGATTATGTTTTTTGTTATCACAGAGTGAAATGTATAATATGACCAAAAACCTCAATAACTTAGAAATATAAATTAATGAATTTTACAAGCATGTATTTGCAATGTGGAATATATACAAGCAATGTTTATTAAGTTATTTGTGATACTTGATTATTTGAATGGATTTTACAAGCATGTATTTGCAATATGGAATATATACAAGTAATGTTTATTTAAGTTATTTGTGATACTTGATATTTGAATTTGTGGTGGTGGTTATTCAATTAAATTATTTTTTTCAATAATAATATATCATTTGAAAATTTATTTACAAATTTAGATATATTAAAAATTATCATTAAAACAATTCGATGATTTGGAATAAATATATAATTCAATAGGCATAACATTTATACTAGACTTGATTTAGTTATGAGTATTAAATAAAAAATTGATGAAGAGAATATTATTCGTTTATAATTAAACTCAAATTTAATTTAACTGGGTTTGAAATTAAATAAGTTTTTATTATATACATGATTTTTTTAGAGTGCAATTTTGGGTTTTAGTAAAATAGTCTCGGATTAATTTAAAAATAAAATAATTATGAAATAATTAAATTTAAACTTTTAAGTTAGAGTTAAGAAGTTCATGAGTGCGAAGTCATTTTGTTCGCTTAAGTTTAACTCATAATTTAGGTTAGCGTGGAACCAATCTAAAAATACTAATACAAAAGAAGCCTTAAATAGTTATTCTATAGAAAAAATTATAATTTTTTAAAAAATATTTTAGTTCATGTAATAATTTAGAAATGTGCCCACATGTAAAAGTAAAATTTGATAATAATTATCTTTTTTTAAGTGTTTTTTTTTCCTATATTTTCTATATATAAATAAAACAAAATATAGTAATTTGATAAATTACAAACTAGAGATTGAAAATTTTCTTCAAATAGTTGAAAGAAAATCCACTGCCTTTTCCAAAATTTCAAAGAATCAAACGTCACAATCGATTTCTTTTCAAGAATTATCATTCAAGAAAAGACATTTTACATAATCAAGATTTTAAAAAAAAATCTTAAACCATTATTGTCTACTTTGTGTGAATGACCATTAAAGATTATCATCAGTTGGATGCGATTCAAAGGCTTGGGAAAGAGTAATCAAAGATTTACAAATTCATATTTCACTAAGAAATCCTAATTGGGACGTTTTCAGGATCAAAATTAAATTGGAAAATATGGGTCTGTAATAGATTCAAGAAAAAGCTTCAAGATTCATTAAAAGGTATTTAAGAAGCAAAGAGCCATTAAAGATTGAACAAATATTCAAGATTTTATTAGTGTAAAGTATACTAGACTTTAACATTCCTGGCATTATTTATTGATGTTTATCATAAACCATTCCTAACAACAGAATTTTTGGACGGGAATCAAGAAAATATTAATTTCTTGCTATATGTATGTTATTGATTTCCCAACAAATACATTGTAATAGTGGCAGCCAGTCATAATATTCCATAATTTTAGTTAAGACTGAATCTGGTGATTTAGTGATCTCCGCATGCTTTAGATGTTCAGTAACCCCGTGATGGATTCGCCTACCATCAATCTCACATGAATTCAAGACCACAAAATGATAATTCTACGCAATACAATTAATAATGGTATTACCTTAAAACTTTTAATATATGAACTCATTTATGGTACCATTAAATATTCGAGTAATTATATTATATTATATTAATTAATAATTTAATAAATTTATTTTATATTTTTTGTATTTTAAAAAATAGTTATTATTTAAAGAAATATTTATTAATACTTGAAAAAATATTATTATAATATTATAAAAATATAAATAAAAAATATTAAATGAGTAATGCAATTAAAACTCTCTTAACTATTTAATAATTGTATTAGAATAAGATTTATACATCTTAAAGTGTTTATTAAATGAAATGGGATAATAATTATTAAATGAGTTAGGTTCATGTTAGTTTATTTTGACTCAACACAAGAATAAAATGACATGAATATAAAATAATTATCATAATTACCACCCTTAATTTCAACTACAATAGCCAAAATTTCAATTACAAAAGACATATAAAAACATAAAAAAATAAATAAAGAAAAACCGAATACTGCTGCTAAGAAGTGAAGCTTTTTTTCTTTTAAGGAGTACTTCGGTATCACCATTGAAGCGTGCTAAATTGTCAACAATCAAAAGGTTTTCTTTTCAAAATTATGGCTTTGCACTCGTAGTTTATATATTATTTTTAAAATTTTTTATTTAATGATAAAATTATTATATGTTAATCAAAATTTAATAATAAAAATTAAGAACGTAATGAAAAAATCAAAACTCTAAATAATCAATGCTAAATGTGAGACGATACAAAAACTTTGATACATTCACGCAAAACTTAAAACAAATTTTAACATGAACTTGAAACAAAATATATATGTATATATATCTTGAAATTGATGTAAAAATTATGTAAATTCAAGTGTATGCAATCACAAACAAGTAACACAATGATGAGTAAGTATTGTAACAAATAATATCAAAGTGGTCTTATATGATATCAAGTTGACAACAGCTACAGATCAGTTTTTGATGACAAACATGACTAATAAAAGTGATATCAAAATATACTTATGTTTTTCATTCGTCTATGAAATTTTAAACACTTGCACTGTATACCCCAATAAAAGACTATCACGTGGGATGTTAATCTGGTCATAGATAGTAGCACTACCAATAAGTGGACTCATAATAGATAAGCTTGGTATAGTGAAAACATGACATTATGTAATTCGCTATGTGCGAGTGTCACGTCCTGTATCAAATTAAACATGGTCAATCTTAGATTTGCAAGGGTTAGTAAGCAACCTCTCAAATTAAACATATCAAATTGTTCGACCTATTATAAGTTATACTAAAATAAATTAAAATTTTTATTTTCACGTAATTTTTTAAATACTTATACCCTAAAAAGAGATTATCATGTCTTATATAAAATTGAATCAGATAATTTAGATTAAAATTAAATATATATATATATATGTGTGTGTGTGTGTGTGTGTGCAATTATTAACATGAAAACTGCTACATTAAAAAATAGATATAGGAATTCAATTGAAATTCTTTCTATTATCGCCAGTCAAAATATGTTAGAAGGTAATAGACTGACTTACGTAAGTGTTATTATAATTCAATTCACTTACTATAAATAATAATAATAATAATACTCTTAGGAATAGAAGACTGAATGGACGTTCAAATTTTAATTTAAACTTAGAATTATAATTAATTATGTATTAATATTTAAATTTTAATTTAATATTAAATTTAATAACAATCATTCTTTAAAAACTAGTTTCTTGTGAATGCGCCCGCCCACATATTTTAGAATCCAAACAATTAATTTGTTGGGCCAACTCCAACACCTGATTTCTTCTCACGCCGCCGGGCGTGTTCTGATAATTTGATTGGTTTCGGTTGTGAATGACATAAATTAGCTGGCTGTGAATGTCATCGGATATTACTGTCCATTCCGGATAACGTCCAGCATGGTTGATTTGACACACCCAAATGTTTTTAATCAATCAATAAATAAATAAATAATATTTTTGTTTGATTGTAACGTAAAACTAATAGAAATATTTATATAAAAATATTTTTTATTTATAAATTCATTTATACTTATCAATGGATTAAAAATTTCAATCATTTCTTATTTTTAATTATATTTTATTACAAATAATTATTATAATAAATATATTTTCTTAATATTTTTATTATAAACATGCATTAATTTGAATTTTCTCGGGTAGATCCACTGTTCAAACTTTGTCGCTGAAGTAAAAATAGAAGAAACTCAGCGAGATGAAAATGAAAGAAAAGTTTATGTGCCCAACAGAAGGAAATTAAGAGAATTCCTCAAACTTCTAATTGGTCTTAAGTTTATTTTGAGATTGTGGTGACTTATGAGACAATATGTGTCCATGAATTTGTTTGTTTCTAAACAAATATAAAATAAAATAAATAAAAACAGACGAAAGTTAACAAATAAAGTGATAAACTGACAATCGAGAGAGAGAGTTGAAGGAGTGTATTAAAATTATATAAAAATAACACTCATTAATCTTTATATATATATAAAAGATAAAGAAATTCATTAAAATATTTATAAGTATCATTGCTCTTATATTTTTTAATTTGTTTTTAAAATAATATTTTAAATTTTTATCATATATTTTAAAAATTTTATTGAGCATTTTAAGTATTGTTTATTATTAATATTATATATTTAATATTTTTATTTTATTTTAAATTTTATCAAAATAATTTAAATTTTTATATTTAGAACATTATCCATTAATAACTTGGTCAACCCCATGTGATATGAATTGGACATTATGCATGCATTTGTTGATAAGTTACAAAATCATTGACTTTCATTAGAGCAAGACTAATCTTTTTTGAAAAACAAGAAAGCAGAAGGTTACTGCTATGGATTGCAAACAATGCTGGGTAGTATTTATCCGTTTCGGAACTGTTGTAAAGCGTATGGTGTTCAATCGCTTTGACAAGGGTTGAATATATATATATATATATATATATATATATATATGTTTATTTTAAAATTTATATAATATTAAAAAAATGAAGAATTATTAAGAAAATAAGAGATATGGTAAGGAAAGATTTCCTCCTATAGATATGGTAACGAAAGATTTCCTCCTATTTAAGAATATATATATATTTAGACAAGACTTAAGAGTTTTACTATCAATATGTTTATATTTTCAATTGTGTAGCCACCCCTCAATCATGCCAAAATATAGAACTTTATGTAATTTTTATTTTTATTCTGTGTTCCTAGTTGCTTTTTTTTTATAGTTTAAAGTGAAATAATTTAGTAAAATATTATGAATCTATAATATTTATTTTAATAAATTTAAAAATTAATTTTTTAAATATTATAAAATTATTTTTTATAGTATTTTTTGGAAGATAAATAAGATATTTTTTCAAGAACATAATTTATATTAATTAAAGAGACTTTAACAATATTAATAAAGAAAATTTATCAAATTTATCAAAAATATTTTAATGGGTTAAAATAAAGAGATCTAGTTAAAATATGCTGTCATAAAAATTTTTAACACATTAAATAATAATAAGAGAGTAAAATTATTAATTTTTATAATTATTTATTTTTTGTTAGATTTTTTTTTCTAAGTGTAACATCGTATTGTCTCTTTTATTTTATTTTGTGGTGTGACGTTTTTAATTAATAAATTAAATTAATTAAAATTAATAAATATTTAATAAAATGAATTTTTCATTTATTATTTAAATGTGGTTGTTATTTTTTTCATTTTGTTTCCTTGTCTTTCTGCAGCTTGCTAGCTACTCTGAAATGGAGTCTGCAAAACCCCATGCTGTTTGCATTCCTTTTCCAGCCCAAGGCCACATGAATCCAATGCTTAAACTTGCAAAACTGCTCCATTTTAAAGGTTTCCATATCACTTTTGTTCACAGTGAGTTCAATTACCATCGTTTGGTCAGTTCTACAGGCTCAGATTCTCTAAACAGCTTGCCTGATTTCCAGTTTGCAACAATTGAAGATGGCTTGCCATCCACGAATCCTCGAGAAATTCTCGATCTTCCAGCTTTATGCCAAAATTTTCCTGTTCATGGATTGCGTTCATTTCGAAGCCTCATATCAAAGCTTAATGCGTCCTCGGATTCGCCTGATGTCACTTGTATTGTCTCTGATGGTGTCATGGGTTTCACTTTAGAGGTTGCCCAAGGATTTGGGATCCCAGAATTCATGCTCTTTACACCCAGTGGATGTGGCATGTTGGGTTATCTCTACTTTGAAGAGGTAAAGGAAAGAGCATATTTTCCTTTAAGAGGTATGTTGCTATAGACAATAACAAATTTTAAAATGTTTCCAGAAAACAATTTCATGCTAACTTATGCAATTTGTCAACGCTGTATGCAGATGAGACTTGCTTAACCAATGGATATCTTGAGACTGAAATTGACTGGATTCCAAATATGAAAGGTGTTCGTTTGAAATATCTTCCCACCTTCATCAGAAGTACGGATCCTAATGACACAATGTTCAATTACAACCTAGAATCAGTGAACAATTCTATGAAAGCAAAAGGGTTAATCCTCAACACATTTGATGATTTGGAGCAAGAGGTTTTAGAAGCGATAAAAACCAGGTTTCATAAGCTTTACACCATCGGACCATTGTCAATGCTTCATCGACAACTTAGTGGTACAAACTTGGACTCCATTTCATTGAATTTGTGGAAAGAAGACACCGAATGCTTACACTGGTTAGACAAGAAAGAACCCAAGTCTGTTATATATGCTAACTATGGAAGCTTGGTAATAATGACCCCAGAACAGTTGAGAGAGTTTGCGTGGGGACTTGCTAACAGTATGTATCCATTTTTGTGGGTAATTAGACCTAATCTTGTCAGTGGTGGCAAAGAGATAATATCAGAAGAATTTATTAAAGCGACAAGCAATAGAGGATTGCTTGTAGAGTGGTGTGAACAAGAAAAGGTTCTAGGTCATCCTTCAGTGGGGGCATTTTTAACACATTGTGGGTGGAATTCTACGTTGGAAAGCATTTGTGAAGGAGTGCCATCAATGTGTTGGCCATTTTTCGCGGATCAACAAATGAATTGTTGGTATTCATGTACAAAGTGGGGGATCGGGATTGAGATTGATATCGATGTTAAGAGAGAAAAAATTGAGGGACTTGTAAGGGAATTAATGGATGGAGAGAAAGGGAAGGAAATAAGAAGGAAAAGTCTGGAGTGGAGGAAAAAAGCTGAAGCATCCACAAAACCAGGTGGGTCTTCTTACCATAACTTTGAAGAGTTGGTTAAGCAGCTAAAAAACTGAATCAAATGCAAAGAAGAAATTTACATCCATGTTGGCAGATGGATTCTGTCATTAATTATTTATTTTATGATGTAATTTATTAATCAATGAATAAATAAAACTATTCAATGATTCAGTTATAATCTTTTAGACTCTGTTCTCACCAACGTCGAGAAATCCTACCATATTAAATTAAGCCTCTATTTTAGTTAGCTTATTTTAGTAAATCATAAAATTGCTGTTAGCTATGGGATAAGAACATGTTCATTGCTTCTCATCTTTATGGAACATGTTATAACTAATATTTGACGCCTGTTGCCCAAATCGCCTGGCTCAGACGTTACGCATGCATCTTTTGTTTAGAGCCAGCCCCAAAATATGGTCGATGTTGTGCGCACTTGTCGCAAAAATTGATTGTTTCTGCCGGCCGTTGGATAAGAATCTATTGCTTCACTTGGAGGAGAAGGGAACTTAAAGGACAAAATTTAATAATTTTCAATTTATAAATACACACTAGTGTTCTGAATGGGTGGATCTACTGCATAGTATCATCGGTATATGTCACGACATCATGTATACTATTGGTTGTATCATAAGCCCATTTGACCCATATTACTCGTCCTCTCTTGTCTTTGACGACCCATATCTTACATAGCAATCTATTATTGGGCCATAAAGTTAACAAATGATAACTTGGATACTCTTTGATACCATTTATTATGGATTCAGCACTTGCCATCAATTTAAAAGACTAACCTATCAAATAATATTTGCTTTTATAAATTTAAAGGCTTACCTTGTATCAAGTAAGAATTAGGAACTATCTATTTTATCCCCAAATTCAAAAAACGAGGTGAGGACATGGATATATTCCCATCCGTAGTTTCAAAGCGGGACAAGATGAAGCCGGGGATAATCCACATACCTTCCCTACTTTTCTATTTTTATATTATTAATATATTTAAAAATTAAAAGCAATATATTTTTATAAATTAAAAAATTAGTTATTTAATATTAGTGATCATTGATTTAAATTATACGATCAATTATAATTATCAAGTTAAATTTTAATATATTAATACAAGAATAATAAAGAAAAATATAGAAAGAAGATTACAAAATTAAATAAGATTCTAAGAATTTTGTAAAATTTAATTGGTAATTATTTTTATTAAAAAATAAAATTATAATTTATTAACTCATTAATTTATTAATGTTTATATATAAATTACAATTTATTATTTTTATTAATATTTTATATAAATTTTTGTTATTTAATATTAATAAATGAGAGGGACCAAGGATAAGAATTGTCACTTCCAAGCACGATAGGATGAGATTAAAAAATTTTATTTTAAAACGAAAATAAATTGAGAATAGGGATACCACCCCTAAAATAAGGACAGGGACAGGGATGGTCTGGTCGTCCTTGACTTGTTGCCACCCTTGCCCACACATATTGTGACCCCGGTGTGGAGTCCCCGCGTGCATTTTGGGTTTTTTTTTGAATTGGGTACAGTGTCCAATAAATTAATGTTAAATTTAAATAAATTAAAGTAATTTTTTATAATTTTAGTATAAGTAAATTATTTTATATATTTTTATTTTATGTATTTTGTAAAATAAATTAAAATACATGCGTATATACCCTTTTTTATTATAAAAATTATATTTTTAAAATAAAATAATAAACTAACGAGATCACATTTAATCTCGTTTTTATGATCCCTTTATTTATTATAAATTAAAATATTTTTAATCCAAGAATTTCTGGTGAGGTTTGGACTAGCGGGGTTTAGTGCATCCGCATTTACAAAAATAGTCGGAAGAGTCGGCAATTGCGAACGCTAGTTGCAAGTGATCGTTGATTTTTTAATTCCAATTGATCTCAACCGTCAACGGAATCCAACAGATCAGAGATTAGCCTCTGCATCCATGACCATCTATATAATAGCATGACCCGAAGAGAAAAGAAATGATGCAGCCATCTGATAATTCCAGAAGGACACGGCACCCAAGCATAATTAAATGCTTGTTGAGAAGTTCGAGTTCCCCACTTCCAACTCTGACTTCAAAAATCTCTATTTATGTCTATCCAATTTGAAGATGATTGGTCATTATATGTCCCTGTAGTTATTGAAGAGGGAAGAAAGTAGAAATAATATTAAAAATGGGTTGGAAAGGGATTCTGGGTTTTGAGTATGGGATCGTTCAGGCGCCATTGGGACCTGACATTTCAGGTCCAGAGCTTGTTGCTGCTGTTGCTAATGCTGGTGGAATTGGTCTTCTCAGAAGCCCTGATTGGGTACTTCCTCACTGCTTCCAAGTATTTTTGTTTCTTTTTATTTTCATCTAAATTAATTTCTTTCTTAATTGATCCTAATGATTATTTAGTTAATTTGTTCTCAATATGCATGTTATTGTTTAAGAGCAAATAATCAACTAAGTTTCGAAACTGATTACTTAAAACTGAATCTTCCATTTCAATTTTATAGGATAAATGAATAATATCAAGGAAATTCATTACAGATTGTATTTGTTCTTACATTCAACTTTTTGTATAGGTTTTGGAGTTGTAGTAACTGCTAAATTAAAAACCCTTTTACCTCAACGTGATAAGATCAACACTTATATGAATTTGGCACTGTGTATTTCAGTTTAATTCTTTAGCCAACATCATTGATTTTCTGAAATTTTTACATGCCAGGAGTCACCTGATTACTGTAGGGAGCTGATAAGGAAGACCAGAACATTAACTGACAAACCGTTTGGGGTTGGTGTCGTTTTAGCATTTCCACAAGAAGAGAATATAAAAGCTATACTGAGTGAAAAAGTAGCTTTAATGCAAGTTTACTGGGGTGAATGTTCAGTGGAGCTTGTACACGAAGCTCATAGTGCTGGAGTCAAGATTGTTCCCCAAGTGAGTATTTTGTACCATAGTTGCTCAATGTCACTGTGGCATGCGTTTACTGATACCGAGGCTGAAGTTAGTGCATACTTGTTACCATGACTACTTTCTTTATTACGTTTTAACTTTTTTCTGAGTTAAATCCTGTCTGCATACCAGCCATGGCAATGTTTTTTTTATATCTTTCACGAAATAGAGAATGGCTTCTTTATAAAAATTTAAACTGCAATTAGTTTCGTAGCAGGGGATGTTGGAATAGGAATTGATCCATGATATTCGAGTAGATGATACAGTTTTCATTAAATAGGGTTTCTGAAATGACTATCATTAGGCTCACGATTTTCTCCTTATGTATAGTATGACTTAAATTTTTTTCCATTTCAGGTTGGCAGTTTGGAAGAAGCAAGTAAAGCAATCAATGCAGGTGTCGATGCAATTATAGTCCAAGGTCTTGAAGCGGGAGGGCATGTAATTGGTCAGGCATGAACTTTTCTTGGTATCCGAAGTAATTTTATTTTCTTGCAATTGTATATTATATAGCTTCTCAATCAAGAAATTGACTGCAATGTGTCACTGTTTATATATACTTTCCATGTATTTTGTATGAAATTAAAGAAAGAAAATATTTGAAGTACAACAAAGAAATTAGAAAGCAGGCGTCTAATTGTTTCTTTTGCCATTTCATGCACTGCATTAATATTTTAGTGATGACGTGAGTGGCAATAACCATTTTTTACATCGAAGTATAATTTGATGATTTGGTTCTTTTTTATTCTCAGTGACGTGAGTGCTTAAAGATTTTTTATTATATGTTTCTTATAACCCTGAATTTGTCCCATCTCTTGATCTCTGTATCATTAAACATTTCTAGGAGAGTTTAATTTCCTTGTTGCCAAGGGTGGTTGATCTTGTTGGGGATCGAGATATTCCCATAATTGCTGCAGGAGCTATAGTGGATGCACGTGGTTATGTTGCTGCTCTGGCACTTGGTGCTTCAGGTGTTTGCCTAGGCACAAGGTGTGTCACATTTCAACTTGTATTTACCATATTTATGGTACTTATTGTGCTATCTTGCAATTTTATGTTGCCATACACTATACGCATTTAAATCATCAAGGTTTGGAAAAGCATACCTTTACACATTTAGCTTCTAAGTGAAGAAACATCAAGGTATGGAATAATTTAGTTGATAGATTTTATGGTCAAGCAATCATAATTGTGCTTTAGCGAAGAAAATCTAGAAAATTATTTGCCAGAAATAGTTTCATATCTTGGCTAAAATTAATTGCAGATTTGTTGCAAGCGAGGAAAGTTATGCGCATCCTGCATATAAGAGGAAGTTGGTTGAAATGGACAAAACTGCGTATACAGATGTATTTGGCAGGGCAAGGTGGCCTGATGCACCTCAACGTGTCCTGTATACACCTTTCTTCAATGATTGGAAAACCACTCCTGCTCATGAAAATGAAGTCAACCAGCCAGTCATTGGTCATACGATTATTCATAGCATTGTAGGAATCAACTTTCCTCATACTTTAGTGATGTGAACATCATAAAACATGCTATCCTTCTTTTCCCAAACACAATACTTGAGATTTCCTGTCTGAAAGGATTTTTTAAAAATTAATACGTTTATGTGATTTTTGTTTATGGTTCAATTGCTCAATTAATTTGCATCTGTTACATGTTCCCCTGCATTTTAAAACATGAATTTGCTCTAAGCTGTACAAGATGAAACTGAAAGCATGGTTAGCCTATCACTGACTTATTTTTGTTCTTAAACAGGAAAAAGAAATCCGTCGACTAGCAGGCACTGTACCAAATGCGACAACAACAGGTGAGATTGAAAATATGGCAATGTATGCCGGCGAAGGTGTTGGCCTCATCAAGGAAATTCTACCAGCAGCAGAAGTGGTGAAGCGGTTAGTTGAGGGGGCTCAACTTCTGATCCAGACACAATTTGCCTGCGTGTAATATTATCAATAGGTTGATCAATTGTTTTCCATATTACCTGCTCGGCTGCTTTAATTGATAAACTTGGCAAGGGTGTTAAAAATTTTTATTACCTCCAATAAATTAAATATTTTCAACCTACTTTAGAGCCACAGTGTTGAGAGAATCTTTTAAGTATTGCATACTTGAATGGTCCCAAGTCGAATGAATGCTATTAAGCATTCTCTGAGTTATTAATGAAGCTGAAGTTTACTTAAATATTTTATGTATTTACAAATGCTGAAGTTTCTTCTTATTGTTTCTTAAAATGATGGCATCGATTTTTCAAAATTACAAAACAAACTTCTCATACTTGAAGATAAAATTTAGCTGAAATTGTTTATGCTTTTAACAATTAAAAAGAATATAATTATTGAAATCAACACGTGTCGATTATTATAACTTTGCAAATTTTATAGAATCATTGATGGGTACTTTTATAGGTGATCTTTGCTTAAGAGATTAAGTTAGCAGTGAAAATATCATTTAATTAGGCGCAATAAAATTATACAATTAAATTATATAATAGGTCATATATAGCATTTGATTTCAAGCCCACTATTGTGCTCAAAAGAGGTCTGAAAATACATGGTTTGAAATTGAACTTAGCCGCAAACTCAAACTCTATCATATTGGTTTTCACATGTTTTAATTTTTTTTTGGTGTTTTTCATATGCAGAAATTTAATAGATTTATTCAACATGTAATTGGGGAAAAAATATTGATATCAATGTAAAAGTATTGATTCGTGAAATTAAATAAAAATAAAAATAATATGCACAATAGCTTACTTCTTTATGTTTTGTATATTTTTAAAATTGTAAGAATATGTCCGAGATATTACGATCAATTCATACCGATAAATTTACACATTTAATATTTGAATATTGATTAGAATTTTAGAAAAAATAAAGTTGTGAAGTAAGAAAATAATCAAAAATACATGTGGTTTGATTGTATATAGCTACACTAGGGTATTTTTATCCGAAAATTATGAAATTAACTGAGTTGTTAAGGGAAAAAAAAAGAGTAATTTTACTATTTATGTAAAGGAGTTTTATCAAATGCCTCCTATAAAGTTCATAATAATTTTATTTTGTACCAAGTTTTATGTAAACGCATATTTATCTCTCCTTTAACTATGTATTTATTAATTAAAAGATAAATATATCATTCACGATTTATTTATTCTTTATAAGTAAAATTATATACTTAATTTTATTTAATATTTAGTTTTTATTATGTATATTTTTATGAAACAAATAAAATATTATTTATTTAAAAAATTATATATATATATATATTAATTTTCTAACAAATTAATTTAGAATACTTTCTATTTCATATAAGTTTCATGATACATGTTAAGAAAATAACTTTATTCTTTAAATTTTTAAATGATATTAATTAATAATTATAAGATATTCTTTTTTTATATATATAGAATATTTTTATACGATAATAATTATATTATAAAATTTTAAGAATTTAATATAAATTATTTTTAAAAAATAATGTGATAATATTTATTTTAATTAATTTAAAGTAATATTATTAAAAATTTATAATATAATTTAATTATTAATATAAGTAAATTCAAGAATAAAAAAATAAAGAAGGATGAATTATTTAGAGTTTTAATTATAAAAAATAAGTAAATAATTGTTTATATTTATCTTTTAATTAGTCAAATTAAGATTCGAGAAAAGAAAATTTCATATTTTTATAAAATTTATACAAAGTAAAATTATCACAAATTTTTTTGAGAGATATTTGATAAAATTATTTTACATAAATGATCTTAAAAATAAAATTATTTTAAAAATTTGTTCTAAATAATTTAAGAGCAGGTATAAATATTGAGTTGATCACATTAAATATTATTTATTTTTATTTTAAATATAAAGTATTTAAATTTTGCATAAATTGATTTGATAAAATTTTATATTTTATTTAAAGTAGAAAAATTTAGTGCAATCAATACTACTAACGAAGGAATCCTTGAAAAATTAGAAGAGACGAATAGTTGAAATTTTGAAGTTAAATTATGTTAATTGTTGAAAAATGTGTTGAAGCGAGCGTGATGGATGAAATGGGCACATGCTCTGTAAACCATTTTTCCAAATCCTGGCAGCCTTCTTTCGGCTTTAATTCAAAGAAAGCAGCTCAAATTGGCTTCATCTTACAACAATACAATCGCTTTAGTAACAAATGTTAGTAAGGAAAATTTGCAAGGAGCCAAGTTGGCCGTCAAATAAGCAAGAAGTTTGCATGGTTGTTGCCGCCCATAAAGTCGAAAAACTGTGCGCCGCAATCAATCCGACAACACGAAGACAAAGACAAGCGAAAACCAATTGAACAAGTTGGGGGCGTAGGGGTCGAGGGACGGGAATTTAGCACAAATAAGTTGAAATTTCGCAAAGTCCCCAAGTCAATTCCATGGAACTCTAATTTGTACACTAATGAAGGAACAGGCATGCTATGCCAAGTCGGTGAGGTATGATTTTCAAGCTAGCTGGCTTTAACTTATTATGGCAATTTCCTGGTAATTAATATCTTTAGAAACAATCAATTTCATCTTTACTTGTATATATTATTTTTTGTAATTTTTTATTATAAAATTTATTTTAATAGGAGTCTTATTATATATATTTATAAATAAATTAATATGATATAATTATATTATTTTTAAATATTTTATATAAATAAAAAAATATTAAAATTTTTAAATATATAAATAATATTTATATAAAAAGACGGTCTTTTTGTGAAAGAGAAGGGTTCATAATTGTGGGTGGATGGAGGCAAGTCTTTCTTTAAATTTTGGCGTAGGTAGTATGTATGTACTTGCAGTGTATATTTATGTATACGTAGATTTGTAGGCTATATCTTGCTGCCTAATTATTAATTTATTCCATTAGCTCCTTAAAACCTTCCCGTTGTTACAAATTTACTAGAGCAGGTCGTAACACTCGAATTCATTGGCGTATTGTGTTTAATAAATTATACTGCATAAAAATGTACGGAATTATCTGAAATTTTTTGTTGTAATTATTAGTCTGTTGTCGTAATTTTTAATTTATTGTTTGCATCTGAAAAGTGAAAGAGAAAGTCAAAGAATAATTAAAGAGTTGAAATTACAGTAAAGAAAAATGAAAATAATTACAAAATGTAACGTAATTTTATTTTTTTTTGCACCGTGGGATGAGCTCTTGATTGATAAGGCATAGATGGCTTTTCGATTGAAAAAAAAATCGAGGGAGGATGGGGACGAGCGAATTGATCAAAGGCTCGTTTCACGAGGAGATGAGATTAGGAAAGCAGCAAGCTTTTGTTTGGCCTTTTGTGGGGTTAGGTGAGGCTGTATGAAAAATGTGACTCATGGTCCCCCAAAATAGTCAAATGCGCATTAGTTAAATAATCCAAAACACATTTTTTTAAAAAATTATTTATTTAAAAAAAATCAAATTTAAGTTGAGACTGTTTCTACTACTTTATCAATACGCAATCAATATGATATCGTATTGCTATATTACAGTAGTTTTAAGGATACTTTATTTTATATAAAATAAAAATTTAGCCAAAATCTTTATGTGATTATCACATAATTATCTGGTTTATTTTTGTTAATTACATTATTTGGAGCCATTAATTTTGGTAAAGGTTTCGTTGAAAAATATTGGCCCAATTCATACATGCGCATTACATTCGTGAATCATGAGTACGTACGTACGTATATATCAATATCAAACAATGAATTATTGGGATTATGGGAATCTCTCTCCCCTCGGGTGGTCCAAACACGAAAGAAATATATAAATTAAACATTGATTCCCCTTGTGTTTGGTGACTTTAGATAACATTAAACATCATCATTATTGGACCTAATTTTATGCTGCCATTTCATATCGTCCCTAATCCCCCGCATCAATAATCATTAGTAACGTACTAGTCCTGTGTATATTAAACAAAAGTTTTGTGTGTTATTAAATGAATTTTTTAAATCTCCTTGCTAATCCCCTTCTTGCACAGCGACTGTGATGAATCACCTGTAAGAAGTTTCTGACATGCCATAGAAATATAGAATCACGGAGCTACTGTTCATGACTTTGCAATTCAATGGAATGAAGTGAATGTATATTTGAACCGCAGAGCCTCTGACTTGTTATGTCGCTTTCTCTGCCGACTCTCTTCCAACACCTGAAACTTCACTCTCTCATATCCCTCTACTCCTCCTTCTCCCCTCTCCTCCTCTTAATTTTTTTTTATCTTTTTTTTTAAAGTTTATAATTTTAATTAATTCTTAAAATTCAAATTCATTTTTTGTTTCTTAGTTTAGTGGTATATTATTTTGGTTAATTTAATTTTATTAAATTTAAAATTTATTTATTTATTTTATTTGAATGGGATTAAAAATTATTGACTCCATAGTCACTACAATTTTGACTTGCATACAATTTATGGTTAAAACATTATCTAATTTACAAACACTGAATCAAAGGATGTCGGTGCCTTCAAATATTAACGGGATCATCTACTATTTGTTTATTATAATATACATTCAAAAAAAACTTTAAATTATACTTTTCAAACTTTTATTCATATTTTAAATATTTTAACATACTTTTTAAAATTATTTTTATATATTATTTTAAATTTTATATTAACTATTTTAAATTATACTAAATATGCATGAACTATTTTTAATTTTAGTTTTGAAACTTATTTTATACGAATTTGTAAAATTTTATAAAGAAATTTTAACGAAATAATTTTGTTGCATATGTGTGAGCATGTATGTGATATAATTATTTAATTAATTAAAAAAATATTATTAACAAGTGATAGATAAAAAAATGATGAATTTTATTTTATAATTATTTTTTATTTATTATCAATTAATAATTTTTTTTGTTATTGTAATTAATATAATAGAATTATTTTATTTAATATTATTTAAAATTATATTTATATTAGTATATTTTAATTTAATTTTAAAATATAATAATAAGAATACTTTGATAAATATTTTCAAATGCAATTACAAAATTAATGGTACGAACTCGATGGTTTTTTCTTGACTTACACAGTGGCTCATGTTAAGCAAATAAGATCACGTGCGGGGTAGGTCACAGTCTCAAAAGTCGTCACCGCCAAGAAAAGTTGGGGGAATTGCATACTTCTGTCAAAGGCGTTAAAGAAATGTTCTTTTGGTAACTTTGCTTCAGGGCTCGGCAAAATCTTCAAAACCAGACAAATTCGTGGCTTGTTTCCAGACACACTTTCCCATTCCCCCACTCAAAAAAGCCTGGACAGCCTTCCCTGGTTCCTTCTTCCTTCGCCTTTGTTCTGTTCTGCGTCCATTATTTTATGCGGACTATCATTATTTTACATTAAAATAACAGCGCTGTGATATCATAACATGAGATCGTCTTCACGATAGTAATGTCTTTTTCAAAAGTTACCAGAGTAAAATATATATATATAATATCGTGACGACGTAAGCATATGACTCAAATCAGGGAAGCCATACGGGGTGGGGTCCCACTTAGCTGAACCTCCGCAAAGCTGCTAAGGTTTAGTATTTTAATCATGTGGCACAGTCTCTTCTACCATGCGCGGCTCAATTAATATAAATAATAATTAAAAGTAGTGAAGCACTATTATGTGTGAAGACATAGCCTCAAGCCAAAAAGCCTAATGCCCTCCGCTGATAGTCATAGATTAGCTTATGTCATCGTCATCAATGTTCGATCACAAAAAAAATTTTAAATAAAAAACTCTATTAAATTTGTATAATTAAAAAATTTAAAAATTAAAAATAAATTTTATTTTTAATTAATATAATAAAAATTTTATAAATTTATTTTTATTAATTAAATTATCATATGGTGGCAATAACACCGTTTCGCGTTAAAATTTTCTCTTCGTTTGATGCATCAAATCTAAACTGCAGCAGTTGTGGTTGCGGTGAACTGCCCTGCTAGTGCAAGGGTGTGGCCCTGTCCGATTTCTTATCACACAGTAACATTTTAATAGATAAGATTTTCATTTTGGTTTTTGGGATTGAAGTTAAACTTTCATCGTGTGTTGCCAGTTAAAAACATTAATGAATGATATTTCATCATTTTTTGCGCGACTAAGGGAGAAAGGGACCCACCCAAGTATTATATTGAGAGATTTTTACCAACTGTTTACAAGTTAAAATTAATAATATCTAAATTTCATGGACTTAGCTATAGTATATAATAATTACAAATAAAAAATTATGTATCAAAAATTAAAAATGAAAATAAGAACTAAATTATATAAAAAAATAAATAATATTTAAATATAAATAAAAAAATAAAAAAAATTTAATATATAAAAGTGCAAATTTTATGTACGATTTTACATGAATAATCTTAGTCGAATTTAGAATAGTACGAATGCTTGCGAGTCTTTCACGTCCCCCTCACAGTAGACCAACACGTCACCTAGGAGAACCTTACAGCCTGGCAAGCCTTCTTGACAACTCCCAACTAAAGATATTGACGCCTTTCCTCTTCTACAGCTGTCTTCCTCTAATCCACTTACTATAAATGTTACCTCCACTTCATGCAAACCCAGACACTCCAATTTCTGTCAGAACTCACTCTCAATCTGTTTGCTCATACTCATGGCAAGTGTTTACCATCTTGCCATCCTCTCCCTCTTCTGTTTTATCTCTCCTATTCTCACTGCTTTAGTTCAAGAACAGCCCCTCGTCCTGAAGTACCACAACGGTGCTCTTCTCAAGGGCAACGTCACCGTTAATCTCATCTGGTACGGCAAATTCACTCCCATCCAACGGTCTATAATCGTCGATTTCATCCACTCACTAAACTCTAACCGTGCTCATCAGCCGTCCACGTCATCATGGTGGAAAACGACCGAGAAATACAAGGGAGGTTCATCCAACCTTGTCGTGCGCCATCAAATCCTCTTAGAAAACTACTCTCTTGGAAAATCACTCAAAACTTCTCACTTACTGGCTCTATCCAAGAAAGTAATTAATACTTTACCCTCGTCCATCAACATCGTTTTGACGGCGAGGGACGTCGTCGTGGACCGCTTCTGCATGAATAGGTGTGGGACTCACGGCTCTAATTTGCCAGGCCACGGATCAGCCCGGGGAACTTTTATCTGGGTTGGAAACTCTGAG
Organism: Xylocarpus granatum; assembly: GCA_019650275.1. NCBI lineage: Eukaryota > Viridiplantae > Streptophyta > Magnoliopsida > Sapindales > Meliaceae > Xylocarpus > Xylocarpus granatum. Next base: position 108,133 of record BNST01000574.1, on the reverse strand, counting down.
GCTCAGTGCCCTGGCTATTGTGCTTGGCCTTTCCACCAACCCATGTACGGACCGCAAACCCCGCCGTTAGTGGCACCTAATGGAGACGTTGGCATTGATGGAATGATTATCAACTTGGCTACCCTTTTGGCTAACACCGTTACCAACCCGTTTAATAACGGGTATTTCCAAGGCTCGGCGGTCTCGCCGCTAGAAGCCGCCACGGCCTGTACGGGAATGTTTGGGTCGGGCGCGTATCCTGGATATGCGGGTCGGGTCTTAGTGGATAAGATTACTGGTGCGAGCTACAATGCACACGGGATAAACGGGCGCAAGTACTTGCTGCCGGCGATGTGGGACCCGCAGACATCGTCGTGCAGGACTATGGTGTGATGTGAGGGAATGGGTACACGTGGCATCCGGTGTGTACGTATGTAGATATATGAGTTTGGTTTGTCTTTTCGGATGACCTGTAAATACTCTTGCACAAGATGAAGAAAGATGAAAAAAAAAGGTGAAATGCAGAATAAAAATAATAAATTTATGTAAAGTGGACTGGTGTTTTGATACTGTGTTGGCAAAGCATGAACACACTTGAATGGACAGTAAGGCTACGGGTGTCAGTTAAATGTTTTGAAAATTTTCTCTTTATATAATCATACATATCCATAGGGAATTATTTAATTCTGTTACAAATGTGAACCTATCATGAGCGGGGATTTTTTTTTCTATGTATTAATATATATTTATTTTAATTTTTATATTAATATTTAAATTTTAAAAATAGAAAATTTTTGGGAACCATATATGTTTGGTTGCCTTTTTGGTTAATTACGAAATTTTTATATTAATTTAATACTGATAATATCGGAATAAATATGTTCTTATAGAATATAATTTGTGGCCCTGCTGGGTCCTGGGAGACCAACGTGAGTAGATGTATCCCACTATTGATTTGGTCAGACATGGGGATGGTGGGTCCCTTTCGTTTGGACGACGGCGCGTCACCAATCCTATATATATTATATAAAATATGTGTGAATTTTAATGTTTTTTTTTAAAAAAATATTTTTATTTATATTTTAAATATTTATAATATATTTTTTAAATTTTAAATTAATCCCTTTAAATTTTTAATAAATTAATTTAAATTAAAAAATAATTTATTTATTATTAATTATATTATATATTAATAAATATTAAAATTAAAAAATAAAAATTATTCTTCAAGTACAACTATATTTTTATTTTTTATTTGTATTACTTAGTTTTGTATTTATTAACAAGTAAGCAAATAGAAAGAAATATATTATTATTTAATAGAAAGAAATATATTATTATTTAACAAAAATTTCAGCATTGGATAATTAAAATTAGAAGAAAAATGCTGTGAGGTAATTATCGGAATATAACTTCTAGATTTAGATAACTATGCAACAATAATATTTTTATTGTATATACTCCTGGAACAGTTATAATACATAAAATAATTTTTTTAATAATTTTTGTCCACAGATTTTTAATTTACCGTTAAATAATTTATAAAAAAATTATATAAATTTACATGTTGTTTGCTTTTATTACGGGGTTAATTACTCTCCACTTGCTATGCTTTGTTGGCAACTTTTCAAACAAACTGGACATGTCCAGCAATCAAGAATCTCTTCTACGATTTACTCTCTCTTATTGAAATACTTGTCGAACATGCAAACATTGGTTCCAGTACATATAGATGCATCTATTCTTTTGACATGTCCTCAAAATTGTTGGGTCTTTCACAGTTTTATCATTCTAGAAGAGCAACTACAGGCCGAATACTTTCTCTATCGTACCAATGCAATGCTACTACTAAGCAAACATAGATATGCCTAAAAACCACTTTCTTGAACCATGTATAAATAAACATTATGAGCTCAAAGCTTTCCAGAATCGAAAAAAAGCCCAAGGATTGCCGCGATCCGAGCCTCCTTTTTCTTAACCTCTCAGCAATGATAAAGGCAAGCTCTAGAGATTGCGAAGCATTAAACCTTGGGTCGCAATGGGTGTGGTAACATGAGCTCAAATCATCATAGGTGATGCTTTGAGAGCCTCCAGCGCAATCTGTCACATTCTGCCCTGTCATCTCTAAATGAACTCCGCCAGGGTAGCTTCCTTCTTGATCATGCACATCAAAGAAGGCCCTAACCTCGGCCTATGAGTACAAACAAAAAGAAAAAAATTATTAAACATGATTTAAGACAAGGGGAAAAGCAATGAGATTTTAAATTAAACATGTTTATATGTTGCTACTTGAGTGCCAATCTTGATGGAGAAATACAACCACAAGTCTCAAAATTTTATCAAGTAGGAACAATGCCAAGTTGATCCACTTCTTGATTGCTGTCTAACACATATCATGCCTCTGATACCGTGTTTCAGACAGATTAATCATTAAGCAATAAGTAATGGGTTGTCCTAGCTAGCACACCATCAACAAGTAGAGTCATAAATATACAACTTAAGGATCAATGACCCAAAATACAACCCAGTTGCTTTATTTTTGATAATAAGAGGAGTATAAGCAGTGCAATTACAATTAATATCAACGAAACAAGACCATTCACATAGGAGTTTCACAATTCAAAAGCAATAGCAAGCAACCAAGTTCATAAAGCAAGTGCACAAAAGTTTTGAATATAATACAAAGCATACCCTGATAGCATCGAAGGAACGGGTTTTGAGACCAGAAGGGGCTTTGATGGTGTTTCCATGCATGGGGTCACTAACCCAAGTGACAATTTGACCTGCTCTGCGGACTGCCCTGATCAGATGGGGAAGCTTAACCCTCATGTTCTCGGCTCCCATCCTTACAATCACAGTTACTCTACCAGGCTTGTTCTTGGGATTTAGGATATGTATGTGCTTCACTAGCTCATTTGGATCCATCTTATCGCTTACCCGCATCAAAATATGATATTTTTAGTCATAAAACATAGTCAATTGCAAACCAACTTAATTGCTTAACCAAAAAGCATGTATATGGTTACAAGTTTAACATACAAACACTTACAAATACAAACAACCCATCAGTGAAAATATTTGCAAACTGAATATAGCTAAGATTACATATCTTGTTAAAATTACCAGGCTAACGGAATTTGGCAGAGAAAATATAACCGTACCTTGATACCAAGAGGGTTTGCAACTCCTCTTAAAAACTCAACATGAGCATCATCAAGTTGGCAGGTGTGTTCCCCAACCCAAAGCATGTGTGCAGAGCAGTCATAGTAAAACCCAGAAGTTGAATCCTCCCTAGCGAGAGCTTGTTCATAAGGCAAAAGCAAGCACTCATGAGATGTCCAAAACTCTGTTGTAGTCATGATTGGATGGTTGGCTGTCATTCCTGCAGCAGCCATAAATCCCAGTGCCTCATCAACTCGGTTAGCCAGTTCACGGTACCTATTCAAACAGACCAACCGACAAAAAGCTAAAAACAAAAAAAATCAAACCAATTAGATTTTATGCACTAAACAAAACTTACCCAGCTCAAACTAAAGACAATGGAGAACTTTATTTCCCATTTCTGAGGCACAACAGACTAGATTATTTTCTGATGTATTTTTTGGCCTTTATTTTTGTTTCCACTTTTCTTACAAGCATGAGAGAGCATGATAAAGTGTAATAACTGAAGAAAGGATGAAAAATGGAATTTCACAATGTTACTTCTCCAATTTGAAAGTCCCCTTACCTCAAGCAACAATAACTCTTACTGTGTGATTGGATGAAAAGAGAAGTGGCATATTGAGAAGGGAGATGTAAAAAAAATTGAATCTTTTGTTTGTTATCAAAGAGGGAAGCCAAAGAAAAAGTAAAAAAGGATGGTCAATGCATTCTCCTCAAAATTGTGTGGATTGTAAAAAACACTAGCTAATCTTCTCATGCCTTCCACTTCTTGAAACATCATAACAAATTATGTAGTTTTGATTGTCCAGATAATATCAATCACTGCCATAAACCCATGACAAAATTGAACTTGATAATGGTGGTCCTTAAAGAAGAATTTCACAACAATGTTAACCTAACATCTTACTTATCCGGAGGGTAAAAGAATAAATTCATTAAAACTTAATCTACTAACTCAATTTCCAGAGCACATCCACCAGAAGTAGTTGCTCGGTATAATAGGTTTTCTTAAGGATGAAGACATATCTATTCCCTTGCTCACTGTGATCTGTGAAATCTAGATTCCAATGGGTCACTCTTTGCATTGCTGCATAACCTCCTGTGGCAAATGCCCTTAAAAGATTCAAAGTTGCCACAGATTGGCAATAAGCCCTAATCATCCTATGTGGGTCTGGAATTCTTGATTGTGCATCAAATGCATCGCCATTGATATTGTCACCTCTGTAACTTGGCAGCTTCAATCCATTCCTTTCTTCAAATGGATCTGACCTTGGCTTTGCAAATTGACCAGCCATTCTCCCCACCTAAATAGTCATATCCCATGCTTAAATCATCGCTTCCATGTGCATATACTATCTAGTGTCATCAAGCAAAGGGAAATAGCCACCAATACAACCTCATCTACAGAAAATTAACACCATTCCCTAACTATTTAACACCGGCTATACAGAATTATACACAGTAGAGCAAATAAAATAATTTCCTCTCCAAAGTGAACCATGGTATTATTCAATAAAATCAATATTACATTGTCTCTACAATTATGAAATATTATAAACTCATAGAATGCAAATACAAATGTCGACTGTGATCAGCGGTTTGTTTTAATATTTAAGAATCTAAATACATATATAATCACATCACAAGAATAAAAATCTATTCTTTCAAACTCAATTACCATAAGCACCGAAACAATTTCTAAAACAATAAACTAATATGAAAATAACGGTGATTCAATTATTATTTTTCTTTAACAACCCATTTATAGAATCTAAAAGAAACGCAAAATATAATAACCTTGATAACAGGCATTTGGCCACCAAACATAAGGACGACACTCATCTGAAGAAGAACGCGAAAGGTGTCTCGAATGTTGTTGGCATTGAATTCCTTGAAACTCTCAGCACAATCACCACCCTGAAGCAAGAACGCATTACCAATAGCAGCATGCCCAAGTTTCTCTTCAAGGCTTCTTGCCTCTCCAGCGAAAACAATCGGAGGGAAAATCGAAAGGGTCTGAAGGACGGAATCAAGGTCGGCCTTGTCCGGATATTCAGGGAGTTGAAGAGCCTTCTTGTTCGTCCAGCTGTCCAGGCTCCATTTTGTGGCGAGGGGAGTTGACGTGGCAGGGTCAGTAGAATGGACGGCTGAGATAGGTTTGAGGGTGGCGGTGGTTCTGGGGGAGGAGAGAATGACTGCCGTTGTGGTATAAATAAGGCTTGGAGGAGAGAAGAGAAGTCATAGTGATTGCCATTTTTGGAGACGAAGTGGAAGGAAGAAAACATCCCTAGGTAGGTAGACAACTGCAGAAAAGTTGTCTCACGAAGGATTCGGACTAATTTATGAACAACGTAAAATAAAAGGTAAAGAAGGTACTCCTTACTACCAGGTCCTAATTAACAAGGATTTTGATACAATTGATGGATACACAAGCATTCTAATTTAATCAGACAAATAATTCCATTCATGAAACATATATTCATAATTGCATGACTTTATTTCAAGTAAACATAATAAATTTATTTTAACAACTTTCTTTAAATTGATATTTGCAAAAATCAGTTTACAATTAAACAACTCTTGCAACATCTTCATTTAGATAATATCCTTCCAAGGAACAAATTCCAAGCATTCTTTTAAGATTCACAAAGCATCCCACTTGAGGGGCTCGGTAAAGATATTTGCAATATGATCTTTGTTTTTGCATAAGACCAAATCAATAGCACCATCTTTACATAAATTGCACAAGAAGTCATACCTTACATCATCAATATGTTTGCTTCTCCCAAGAATAAAAAGATTTTTTGAAAGTTTTATTGCATAAACATTATCACAATAAATCAAAGTTGGACCTCACTGCTATTTGTGTTTTAAGTGACCGTCGTAACCAAGTGGCTTGGCACAAACTTGATGCTGCAGCAACAAACTTAGCTTCGGCTGTTGATACTCACTATTTGTTACTTTTTTTTTAGGACCATGTGACAGTCTGCGGAATTCAGTTTAAACACACTCTTCTTATTATCAAAGTCTCTGGCATAATCACTATCTAAAAAATCAATTAGCCTTCATTTTCAACAGATTTATACATGATTCCAAAATCCATAGTACTTTTCAAGTAATGCAAAATTGCTTTGCAGCTAAGAGATGAACTTTAGTTGGATTCTCCATAAATCTACTAATTAGACTGACAGAATACATGCCTGGTTTTATGGATGTCAAATACATAAGGCTCTCTACAGTTTTCTTGTAAGGAGTAGCACCCACGTGCTTTCCTCTCACATTCTTTGTGAGTTTTAAGCCAAGTTCAGTAGGAGTGGAAACTGAATTGCAATCCTTGATTCTAAACCTTTTTAAAATTTTCAAAACATATTTTTTTCTGTGAAATAAACTCAATACTAGATGATCGCAGTGCTTCAATGCCTAATCATATCAAACTCATTCATCATATATTTCTTAAAATCATCAACCATGGTTTTATCATTATTAGTGAAAATTAGATCGTCAACATATAAACACAACTAAAATATTCTCATTATCTCCATACTTAGTATAAAGAGTTAGTGTTCATAAGGGAATTTAAGCAAACCTTCCTTAGCAAAGTAAGCATCTATATGATTGTACCAAGTTCATGGTGCTTTTTTTTTAATCTGTACACTTGATTCTCACATCCTTGCTTCACATATACATGAGGTTGATCAACATACACCTTTTCATCCAATTCACCGTGCAAAAATGTCAACTTTACGTAACTGACAGATAGACCATGAATTATATGCAATCTCCAATAACACCAAACGAATAGCATCAAGCCTTTCAACAGAAGTGAACACATCTTTTTAGTCAATGCCATGTTCTTGCTTGTACTCCATTGCAACAAGTCGAGCTTTGTACTTGTCAACTCGTCCATCTTTTTCAATTTAATTTTCTAAACCTCTTTAACAACAATGGATTTGTGCGCTTTTGGAAGATGTAACAACTCTGAAGTGTTATTTTTCCTCAATTGATATGATTTCTTCATTCATGGCATTTTGTTGCTTTGCATCTTTAATAGTTCCTTGAAATGTAACGGGACCATAATATGCAAATAAAGCAAAGTGAGCAATTAAATCTTCATTGGATAAATCACCTCCGCTTACATAATCCGTTATCCAGATAGGTCGCTTCCTTAGGCGTGATTGTTCACCAATTGTTTTCGCTACTATTAGATGTCATCAAAGGGTTGTAGTTGTTGATTAATTGCATCAGATGGTTTCATTTGTTCATTTGTACTTCTGGCATCATCAAGATCAATTGAAATTGGTTGTTGCCTTGAATTGCTTTGGGGTCATACCCATGAGTTTTTCCCATCAAAGATAACATCTTTGCTGATCACATGCTGCGCGTGGATCGAATAGTTTAAAAGTTTTGGAAGCTTCACTTATGCCAAGAAAGACACATTTCTATCATTTATCATCAAGCTTTTTCATCTTCTCATATGAAATATGTATGCGATGCAACCAAAAATTCTAAAATGATTTACAATTGATTTTTGTCAACTCCAAGCTTCTTCAGGTGTCATATTTTTAACAGAGAAGACAGGACACCTATTCAGCACTTGAACACTCCAATTTACAAATTCGAGCCAAAAATTCTTTGAAACATTCTCTTATTCCGGTAAGCTTCTCACCATGTTAAGCATCATCTTAATCTTAGATACACCATTTTATTGAGGTGTGTAGGAAGTTGTGAGTTGCCTTTGGTTGCTTTGCTCTTCATAGAAAACTTCAAAATCTTTTGAGCAAAACTCTCCACCAAAATGTATACAAAGAGTTTTAATAGTTTTACTGACTTCATTTTCAATATGTGCCTTAAAGCTTGTGAATGCATCAAAAGCCTATGACTTTTCTTGCAAAAAGTAAACCTAAATTTTTCAGCTATTATCATCAATAAAAGTGATCTAGTATTTTTTTACCTCCATTAGAAAAGAGTGTTATGGTTCCACAAATGTCTGAATGTACTAACTCCAAAATATTCTTTGCTTTCCATTGTTTTCCTTGGAGTAATTGGTTACGATGTTGTTTGCTAACAACATAATTTTTACAAACTTGAGCAGGAGCTGTAATTTGAGGAAGACCAATCACCATATTCTTCTGTTGCAATGTTTTCAATCCATCAAATTTTAAGGTGCCATAGCAAAGATGCCAAAGCCACGATGAATCATTCACTTTCGCCATTGAATAGGTTTAGACGAAGACGAAGGAACCGAGTGCCGAAAAAAAACCGGTTCGCTTTCTCGTCTCCTTCCATCATTCTCCCTGTCTCGCGCACTGTAGCAAAGCAATCAAGGTTCACATGTTATGTTTAATGTTTCCCAGAATTTGTAGCGGGTTCTTGCCAACTCCCAATCGTAATAGAGGAGAATTATCAAAGCACTCCCTATGGTTTACTAACCCTCTCAATTTCATCCCATCAACCAAGGGTGACGACTTGTGCTTCCGTTTAATATAAAATAATAAAATTATTAATCAAATATTATAGATTAAATTTAAAATTGTCAACATGTAAACTTATGCAATTCAATATTTAAGTAATTATATTATATTAATTTATTTATAATTTAATATATTTTTTTTATTAAAAATATTAATTATATTTTTAAATTTTAAAAGACATTCAATTACATTAAGAAAATAAATAATTTGCATTTAAATCTCAGGTGTTGGCCTCTAGGTTGGGATGTGACACTTAAAATCTTACCATTCTGCAGTAGTGGAGATATTTTTGTAGTGCAAATGCTGCTCGTTATACAATCTGGATTCAGGCTGAACGGCAATGTATATCTCCAAATAACAATGTATAGCTGCTAAACAAAATTATATAGTATCAACAAACTCTGAATTTTATTACATGCAGATATACGCGACTACCACCATACATAATAATTTCCACTATACTGAAATACTTGCATCCTAGTGGATCGACAAACATTTAGAGCTGGAAAATGCTGAAAGGATATAGTCTGTCATCTTTTAAGAAGGCTAAAAAGGGTAAATACCTATATGTATCTGATCAAGCTCTAGCTTCTTGCAAAGGTGTAGCAGTAGGTGTAGTAGAAGGATTTGCCATGATTTGTGTTGTTTGCCTAGTGGGCACAGACATGAGAGCTATAATCACAGGCTTCAATTTTTCAGTTATCTTGATGATTACCAAGAATAGAAGTCGGTAACTAATTACCATGCAAAACAGTATGGCAAGATCGACCCACTTAGAATGTCCCGTTTCCACTTGCCATGTTCCTCTCAAAATTTCATTTCCTTCTTCGTTGTCCTCAAATCTCAGGCCTTCAAATTCGTTTTTAAACATTCCTTGGTAGGCATACTTATGAAAAGCAATGTAATATAATGGGTATTTCCAGAATGGTGGAGGAAGATCGTCAGGTAATCTGAAGAATCCACCACCTAAAATAAAAAGCCCTTGAATTCCAGCGCCAGTTATTATACCCATCAGGTAATTTGGTACCAGACTTGCCACGATCATCATTAAGCCCTCAACTAACAGCATGCATGCAAACAGTAACAAAACGAAGTAAACAAAGTGTTCGAACCCTGACTGAAGTCCAGGAGGGAAATAAACTATGGCTCCAGGAATTAATGCAGTCAGCACTAAGAAGGGAACGGAAGAAAATGTGTTGCCAATAACAAAAGCCGTAACACCGTAATGCCCGTTTAGCCTTTCCCGTTCAAATACCTGCATTTATAAAATATATATGCACAGTGACAAATTTTAGCTACAATACGACACAGTTGACATGCTACACAAAAAGAGTATCCTGAAGTGCTCACCAATTGAACCAATTAGCTGATTGATATACTCAAGAAGGATTTGAATATATGATATATCAGCTGATTGATAATTTACTTAGTATTCAAACAAAATGACTATTCAATAAGATGTTGATTCAGCTGATATGTTGAAGATTTAGGTGTTGTTGAAATTACTATAGTCGCAAGATAGAAACCTGTATGTCAAATATTAAAGTAAAAAGTGAGACTAAATTTCACTAAAATCTAGTGTTTGAGGTTATTTTTAAAATTAAGTAAACGTAAACAGAACTGAACATACTTTAAATCTTCGGCAATTGTTCAAGAGATAACAGTAGTATTAACGAAAAATTAGAGAGAGAAATGAAGTTGATTTAGAGTAGGAGGTGTTAGAGAGGGTAAATTAATAGTATAAACTGTTATAACATAAAAACTATACCTTCATGTCCTCCACAAAAGAAGGAAATCCACCAATTGTCATGAAGGTTAAGAATGACGATATAAACATGAGTAACGAACCCCTTGCCTGAAAGAACCGAGTAATTAATCAATATCAATATCTGTCTAGCTAATTCATAAAGAAATCACTATAGTTAAAATCAAGAGATATTACTTTGTTTAATTACCTGAATTGAACGGTAACTCTTCCCAAGATTGAGAAACACAGTGGCGAGACCTAATGCTAACAAGATATAGACGGCAATGCGTAACCAGTAGTAGCCTAAATCACGGTACATGTTCGTAAATGATCTTCTTGTTAGAACGTTGCTCTGAGTAAGGAAACCAGCATGGCTTCTCGTCATCTCTGAAACTTCACTGTTCTGTTCATTTAAGCCAACTCATCAATACTACATATTAGTCAGTTATATTTTACATATTTTCTACGGGAATAATACGTGCATTCGTTACTCACCTGCTTGCATAATTGAGCTACCTCACTTCGAACTTGTTCATAAATACCAGACGATTTATACGACTTTGTAAGAATATTAATTGCTTCCTCTGCCGGTAATAACTCATCCGCTAAACCATCTTCAATAATCTGTATATAAAAAATTATATTAAAATTTAGTATATATAGAGAGTAATATATCAAGTTTTATTTGAATTTGAGGTGTAATAATCTTTAGATACAGCAAATATCATACATTGGTAAATATATAAGTGAGTCATTTTAAAATTAAGCACGTTAAAAGCACAACAATTTTAGCACCAAATGAAGCATGAGAATACCTTTTTATATATATATATATATATTCATGGTATTAAAGTTTTACTGGACGAGTATAGAATATACGTACGTGTGTGTGTCATACCTTTTGGAAATCCTTGTTTATGGTTTTCAGGAAGTGATCAGGTGGATTCTGATGGGTTGGGCAAGGGAAACCATTCATAGAAAAAAACTGCATAGAAATTGAAAGTTTGAACAATTTGATTTAGATGTATCTTTATGTATATAAATAGTACTAGCTAAATAAATATTTGCAAGAATTTGATTGCTCTGAAATTAATTACCTCATTGGCTTCAGAAGCTGGACCAAAATATACAGTTTTGCCAGAAGAAAGAAGGCAAAGATTGTGAAAAAGCTGGAAAACTTCGCTGCTTGGTTGATGGATTGAAGCTATTATTGTTCTTCCAACTCCATCTCTCTGACCCAGCTTTGCAATCCTGCTCATAACATAGTACGAAGCTGCACTGTCAAGTCCACTTGTTGGTTCGTCGAGAAAAAGAAGTTTTGGACGTGTCAAAATCTCAATGCAAATGCTAACTCTCCTCTTTTCACCTCCACTCAGTCCTTTAGCAGACCACCCTCCGATTCTTGTATTCATGGCATCTTCCAGCCCCATTTCTGTAATTGTTATTTCTGCTCTTTCTTTCTTCTCCGCAATTGACATTGCGTCTGGTAATTGGAGCTGAGCTGAGTAGTTTACAACTTCTCTAACTGTTAGGGTACTGATCAGTGTATCATCTTGTGTCACATATGCCTGAGTTTTGCAGGTTACAAGCGATATCGTATCAAATTATAGTGTAAAGGAAAAATGCAAATCTAAAATTTTAAATCATAAGAGTTGTTTGCTTTTTGTGTTTAATTTGCTGAATTTTGCTGTTTTAGATAATGCATGAGTTTTTTTTTCCAATAATTATTTTGATAAATTAATTTTTTTTTATAAATTATTTATTTATTTATTTTTACACTCTCTCTAAAGTCATTCATCAAAATTTCTTGTGACTTGAATATTTTAATTTGTATATTTTAAGGCATTTAAAGTTCTAAAGCACCATGATGATTATTTTTAATGTTTTATTTTATTAATATTGTGGGCAAAGTGACCTTTTAAGAAAATAATTTTGAAAGTATTTTTTAAAACATTTTAATTGATTAAAATTACTTTAATCATATTGATTGCAATTCCAAGCCAGCCCTTAATTACAATTGTGACAAAGGTGTGAATACATGTCAATTTTTGATTGGTTCTAACATATACTTAACAATTTAGAAAATCAAGAAATTAATTAAATGTTAAAAGTTTATATATATATATATATATGTGTGTGTGTGTGTGTGTGTGTGTGTGTGTATTATTTTATTACCGAGGTTCCATATGCCAGCTCCTGTTTGCGTCCATTGATTAGAAATCTCCCCTGTTCGCCTCATGTTTGCTCCTAATCTGCCTGCAATAGATGTCTCTTTTATTGTTATATTACAATTTAAAATCATTAAAGATAAAATAAATAAATAAATAAATAAATATATATATATATATTCTAAACTAATGTTAAATTTAAGTAGAATTTTTTTAAAATTATTAATTAATTATTATACTATTTAAATTAAAAGATATTACCTAATATTAATTTAATATCTTATTACAAATTATATCTTATATTTTTGAAATGATAATAAAATTTTACCTTAATAATATTAGAAATATTTTCTCATATATAAATATCAAACATGCACTTTTTTTTTAATAAATTATTAATTATATTTTCAGATATAAAAGTAATTAATTAGTAATTTTTTATTTATAAATTACCTTTTTAAAAAATAAATTTTATAAATTAGACATAAGAGAGTATTAAGTAAAATATATACTATCGAATCACAATAATTTATTAAAATTATAAATTATTAAGCCGATGTAGTTGAACCTTTTTCACTAAAATTGCGGCGAATATGGAAGTAGGCTGCGTGTGATTGAGAATGAGTGGGTCAGTGTTTCGACGTCAACTTCAATCAAATTGTTGACCCAGTCATACAACAACAACTACGTTGCTTGTGGTGGAGTATCATTTTCCAACCACTACCAATTCTTGACCCTCTCTAAGTAGGCTGCGTGTGAGTGAGCATGATTTGACATTTTGATGAGTCAGTGTTTCAACGTCAATTTCAATCAAATTGTTGAAACAGTCATAGTACAACAACTACGTTGCATGTGGTCGAGCATCATTTTCCAACCACTTCTTGAAGTTAATCAATATTACGGCATCCGATGTTTTTCAAACAAAAATTAAAAAAGAAAGTTACATAACCTTTTGTTTTTTATTTAGATTTAAAATATATTTTAAATTATAATTATTGTGATAAAAAACTAATATATATATATATATTAAAAAAATTTGAAGTCAAAATACAACAATATTAAACATATCTAAACAGTATTTTAATGATATTTGTTTAATTAAAATTATTTAAAATAAAAATTAAGCAAGAAATAAAGTTGAAAATAAAAGAAGAAATTAAATTATTAATTTGAAACACTAAATTAATGAGTAATAATAGTAATATAAGATGATTGATTATGTATTTTCAAATGAATTTCATAATACCATAGATTAAGAGGACTCAAATGTATATATTATGTGTAACATTTAAATTAAAGTCTCTCTCCCTCTTTATGTATCAATAATATCTAAATAATTTTCAAATTAGTTAATTTTATGATAAATAAAAATTATTTTAATTAAATATTGCTGAAAGAGATAATTAATTACACTAAATTTGATTAAATTAAAGGAATTGTAACCTCTAATAGTGAATAATGTCGTTTATATTTTATAGATTCCATCTATAAACAGGGACTCGATTTTGCGATGTGAAGTAATCGTTTGTAACGTGCTTAATTAAGTGTGTGCTCTGGTTAATTTTAAAAAAAAAGTCCAAAAAATTATTTCAGGACGAAGAGAGATAGGAGTTTGATGATATGCAATAGACATATACATGTATTCACATACCTGCTAAAGCATCAAGGAGAGTGGATTTTCCAGAACCAGAAGGACCCATGATAGCCAAGAGCTGTCCAGGTCGTGTGTAGCCAGTAACTCCTTGTAGAATTGATATGCTTCCTTTTTTTCTATTGAGCACTGTCACCCATAAATCTTCCCACGTTAGAAAAACATCGTCTCTCTCCCGAATAATTCTACTAGCACCGCTTTCCTCTACATCCGTTGTTCTCTGGATTTCAACAGAAATAGAAGACATTTTGAAACAAGTCTAGAAGAAAGACAAGAGAAGAGAAACAAACGTATTATTTGCTTGCTGATGAGATTCTACTGTGGTGGTTGGTGAGCAAGAACAACCCCGCTTTTTATTTATATATAGAGGTATTCTGAAACTCGTTGGAAATATTAAAAAACTTTCATTTTTTCCCAAATAATTTTAAGTTAGTGAAATAATTCGATGTCGACACCAGCGAATAAATTTGTATTGTATAAAATGGAAAGGTTGGTTTGCTATCAGGACAACTTTGTTTGTTTCCCAAGGACACGTAAACCAAAAAAAAATTGTTGTCCGTGTGATTGCTTTATGATCTAGAGAAATCTAATAAGTATATTATTTTTGAAACGATTATGGACATAAGAAAGATTTGTATAATAATTTTTTTTTCAGAAACAATCAAATTATAATTGTTACTGTCTCTTTACACACGTATATTGGAGCAACTACCAGTGAGATCAAGTCATACCGATAATCATACAATAGGTAGCAACAAGAATTGCATAACAGCTAACAGTGAAGGAGTTCACAGATCCTGGAACATTAGCCGTGATTTGTTAGTAAAATTTTCCGCACTTTGAATTTTAAATTCCATCAATGGTTTGCAATTAATTATGAGTAATTTACTAAGTTTGTTGTACTTAAAAAGTATATAAATTATATTTTAGATTAACAAAGCGTGCTTGAGAAGGATAGAGTAACAAAAGCCATTAGAATAATTTAGATTCACAAACACCCCCCAAATTCTTAGCTGTGAAATAAATTTTTAATCTTATTAATTTTATTAATAAAAAATTTTAATTCATTTCGGACTATTTGCACTCTCACTATAAATAATTAGAATAAAATTTTAGGCTTGTGCAATTGTAAGAAAATCTCGATTAAGATACATTAAATTAAAATAATTAATTAACAAAATTATGTCATTTATTTTAAATTATTAAATTTTTTTTTATCTCATTATCGTTATTTTTCTAAGATTACATATATTAAAATTTTACTTAGCAAGTATAAATCACGTAATATATTGAGCACACCTATTATTTTATTTTTGAAAGTTATTTAGTTGTGGTATGATAAAGCTAGCAAAAGTAAATTTGGTATTCTCTCTTGGCTCGCATTTACTTCGAACGTGACCTGTTTACTGTAAGGAATATTTTTGTCTTTAAATGAGTGAGTACGACGCATGGCAAGAAAATGAAGGGGCAACTGCTAAAATTGACCACTGAAAAAAGGCAATACAGAAAAGCAATCATCAGTGTAGTGCGTTGGTCTGTTGTTGTATCATAGACAGAAACAAAAGCAAGTGTGAAACATAAAACTTGTTAGTCACACTTTGAATGCTTTTAAATAATGTTGGATGGTGAAAAAGACAGATAACAACGGGGGTGGACAATATTTGACAATATATATATATATATATATATAATATTTTTTATTAAATACTTTTTTGATTATATTTTTAAAATTTTATAAAAATATAAAATAACATATCTTTGAAATTTATGTGTTCTCGTCTTGAAATCACAATTTTAACGAGTTAAAATCAAAAGATAGTGAATGTTAATAAAAAATTGAGCGATGCTTATTAAAATTTCGTGTTGATCAAACACTTATTCGTCTGTATTTAAAATTATTTAAAAGTCAAAAATAGAGTATATTTGAGATTTAGATAATTATATGATAGTTATAGAAAGATTTAAAAAAATATTAAATGTATAATATTAGTTAAAAATAGATTTTATTAAAAATTGATCGTTAATAAATATATTTTTTTAAAAATTTGAGTTTTAAAATTAATATAAAAACAGAAAAGTACCAAAAATGTCAAAGAAGGTGATCCCCATTTTCTTTAGCATATCCGGCTATAAGGCTTAATTAATTTCAATGATGTCTCTTCATTATCAACAAATTCATCATGCACGTGGGAAATACTATTTAGTCAATTTCAACTCCAAGTCATAGTTAATTTAGTTAACGTAATATGTGACTCACTTATAAACAGTAGTCTCAAAATTTTAAAATATGGATATGTACAAATTATTTGTAAATGGGTGGTACAATATTATTTACTACTTGTAAAATAGACAAGCTTACAACATGCTTTGATATTATTGATTAGATCTAAATTACACACAATATATATGAATTTCATCCGTTTAATTTTATTTTAGAATTTATTTACTCTTAAAAATAAATAAATAAATAAATAATACCTAATAACAATTAAAATAATCAAAATCTCGGTATATCAACAATACTCATGAAACGAAATTCAAAATTTATAAATGCAAAGGAATTTATTAATTTTTGAGTGTGAAATTTTTTTTTAATAAAGTCACTGTTATTTATCAATAGGGACATTTGTATATTTTTTTAACAAGTAATTATATTTAAATAATTTAAATATTAAAAATATTTCTTCACTACTATTTATTTGATAATCATAATTAATTAATACAATAAATTTCATTAAAAAAAACTTTATTTTGACTTTAAATTGCAATTCTCAATACATGAATCAATAAATAAAAGTTGGTGTAGTTACACACAACAACTAACTGAAAAATAAATAAATACTTGGGTGTACATTTGTTTTGATTGCAATTAGATTCTATCACTATCTTCTGCAAGGAGTCGACAGTGTATTGCACATTGGTATCATTGTTTTGATCAAAATTGCATTCTATCATTGTCTTGTATAAAAGAGTGATAACAAATTGGATTTCATCCCTTAATTCACAGCACAAAAGTACTCTTCACTAGTCACTAACTGTTTGTTTTACGCCATTCACATTCACACTCAATTATAGCGTAATGAGGCAATCTATTTATAGATGTCTAGATGATATGATGTGAGCAAAAGACTATTGGAATTTGATATTCTAATTCATTATCAGCGATAGTAAAAACTCTCTTACTTGTATGCCTATCATATAATGTCACCTCCCCACATTCATCTCTCAAGACAGATAACCGCTCTTTCAAAATATAAGCAGTTATGGATTGAGAAAGATTAAGTTAGCTTGATGGGTTTTAAGCTTACCATGATGGAATGAAATCACTAGAGCAACCAAAAAAATTTTAATCTGGAGTGTGCCTTAGTGTTGATATGAGTAAGTGTGTCATGTAATCCTTGAACAATTAATATGTATGAAAGAGTTTGTTGAACATTCTCAATTGCAAACATACTGTAAGAGTTTACAATATAATATTCATATATGTCCGAAATTTAGCTTTTTACATTATTCTAAACATACAATTAGATCAATGTTTGACTCTCAAAAAACTCTATGGATTTTTAATTGTATCAATCTTAACAAAAGATTAAGTAACTAGTTGCTGATAAATACATGATTTTAATGTGACAAAACAAATCTTCTTAGTTTGCTCATGTCATTTGGTTTTAGATTAACTACTTTCTTAGACATGTTTCTTAAATCAAAAATTTAACTTCGTCATAGACAATATACTAAGGACATCAGTCAAGGTTTTATTG
This sequence comes from Xylocarpus granatum, assembly GCA_019650275.1. Classification (NCBI taxonomy): domain Eukaryota; kingdom Viridiplantae; phylum Streptophyta; class Magnoliopsida; order Sapindales; family Meliaceae; genus Xylocarpus; species Xylocarpus granatum. Next base: position 90,194 of record BNST01000574.1, on the reverse strand, counting down.
CAATCTTTAGGAACTTACACAATAAGGAAGCTGGGGTCCATTGTCTCATTTTTCTTATTGGCCACTTCGCATACAAGTTATGAATCACATGTTAAAATAAATTTTTTCTCTAATTAAAGAGCACGTGTTTACAATAAGTCCATTGATCTTAGTGTTACACAAAATTATATTTTGATAATAACAAAATATGTTATTTAATCGAGCAATTGAAAAGTAAGTATCAAAAACTAAGGGTATTTATGTTTAAATCTTATGAAATATGCTTTTGTGTTTGTAATTGTGGTAAATTTATAAGCTCATTCATTTTATGTAAAATTATGCTTTAATACTTGCTAAATGTACCAAAATATACACTTTTGAAACCTAAACTATGAACAATGTTAAGTTCATTTACTAGTAGTAGGCATTACATATGTAGTATGTTATTGTCAAAAATAAATACAAAGTAAATACTCGCATTTGTTATTGCGAACATCATCTTGTTAATACCGTCATGCTAAGCACTCTTTAAGGTTTACGGTTGTGTATTCTATCCTTCTCATGTTATTCCTCAAATATTTATACTACGTTTATCATTCTAGAAAGCTATTTATATTGTCCGTGTCCAAATGTAACGTCGAGCCACGCTTAAAAAGTGGTAACAATCGCATTACAAAAATGTTAACCTTGCCACAAATGTTGCTTCTCTATAAGAATCTCTCAACAAAGTAAACCAGGCCATTTTTGAGGAATCTTGATCATCCATCACTCTGAAGTTTGTGTCATCAATAAATTTATCAAACTGCTTCTAATTAATAGCTCAGCATTCATAAAAAAAAGTTCATGTCACCCACACGAGGTATCTTCCTCCTGTTTTTCGGAATCTTCCTACTCTTTGGGTTGTGATCAAAATTAAGTCCATTAATTAACCAAGACTGGAACTTTAAAAATTGAAGCATCTTATCAGAGACCAGGAACCACAATTGTTGCTTAAACCTTAGACTTGTTACATGAACTTCCTGGAATAGTTAAAAAAGCTTTTGCACTAGTAAAAACCTCCAAAAACACAACTGTGCAAATCAATCCAACTATGCTACAATTAACTTTCACCTTAACTTACATAACCCATAGTTGGAAAAAAAATATTATTTTTTTGTCTTTAATATTCTGATAATGGAAAATTGGTTAAAACATAGTCTCGTAGCATCTAGATTATAAAATAATGGAAAGGCAAAAAATAAGAGAACTATATAGGAAATACCCAGATTATGATTGGACAGTTTTCGCCTACACCTAGGTCTTATCAGCCTCCAAGCTTCTGCCTAGTACTTCAGCTTATCTCTTTAAGAGTTTTCTCAACCTAATCTTACGTTTTCAGGATGTTACTACTCAGTTCTCCCATTTATCTTGCCATATTATAAAAGAAATCAATTGGAATAGTTAACAAAAAAATAAAATGGATTTAATTCATAAATGTATATCTGTATTTGCAAATATACTAATATTTCAAAGAGGCTATCAATTCATATAATCCATTTAACCCAATTTTATATATTAATTTGTATATGCAAATATTACTATTAAATAAATGAAGAGTACAAGTTGAACAACACATATACATGAAATTCATCAAGAGATAACACTAACATCCTCTGATGAATTTTAGCACAAAAATTCTAGTGAAATTCATCCAAGGATGCTAATTTTAACATTAGAATCCTTAAATGAATTTTAAAATGAGATATTAATGTAATTGTCACTTTTGAAAATCAAAAAGTTTTGAAGTGTGATTTTTCTTGACTTCTCACTCACATACAATTCTTAATACATACATGAACATATACGTAAATATGTTTATTGTGATTTTTTTAAAACACAAGTATTGCATTTTTACACGTAATCTTATCATTGATACAACCATAAATATATAAACACATACATACACATATTATGTTTCATGTGAATCTTTTAAACAATAAAAATTATTTACTTGTCAACATAGATTTTTGTAATATCTTACCTTGATCATATCTTTCAAAGAGATATAATATATTTATGATTAAAATTACTTTTTTGATATTGAATCCTCCTTAGAAGTATACTTTATCGTCTTCAAAAAAATCCTCCCTTAAAAATATAAAAATAAAGAAGAGATACTGAAAATGAAAGGCAAATAGATAAAGAAGAGATGTGATAGAAGAAAAGAGAAGAGAAAGAAACTTTGAAAACAGAAAAAATAAATAAATTCTATTTATAATCAATTTTATTATACAATAAATATATTTATGTCCTTTTAACACAATTCATTAACGATAACAGGGTCATTTTCGTCAGTCAAACATAGTCTATCATTTATTTAAAGGATAGGAATTAACGGGGTATGGAAGCTCAGCCATGACTTGTAATTAGTAAGATATTTATGTCTTTCATTTAATACCATACCCATTATTAACACAGTATTTGGACTTTAGACCTTCTCTAATGCTTACTATAATATCATTTTATGAGTTGTAACAATTAATTAAAATAAAATATTATTTATAAAAATTAAAAAATAAATTCAAGAGATTGGATTTCTAAAGTAACGAAATAGAATAATAAAAGTGTTAAACATCTAATTTTGCTTTTTAAAAAAATAGAGTAGAGAAATACAACACCGTAATCCGGCGTTGGTCAGCTAATCGATTAAATTATAAACCTATAAAAACGACGGCCAGAAGTGTTTAATAGTTGTCGTTTTGCTGCAACTCCTCTTGGCAGTCCAACCGGCAAACTCTATATATAAAAATCCCCACAAGTTACATTCTTCTCCTGCTTCTCCCATCAATCGCAATCGTAATCGTAATAGCAAATCACAAATCTCCAAAATCAAATCAATGGCAGCCGCTTCTTCTGCCCGCGAGGAAATTGTTTACGTGGCGAAACTGGCGGAGCAAGCCGAGCGCTACGAGGAGATGGTCCAGCACATGGAAAAAGTCGTCGCTTGCGCTTCCTCCGATGAAGAACTCACCGTCGAGGAGCGCAACCTTCTCTCCGTTGCCTACAAGAACGTTATTGGCGCACGCCGCGCTTCGTGGCGTATAATCTCCTCCATTGAACAGAAGGAGGAGTCGCGCGGTAATCAGGACCACGTGTCCGTCATTAAAGACTATAGATCAAAGATCGAGGCGGAGTTGACGGAGATCTGTGGCGGGATCTTGAAATTGTTGGACGAGAAGTTGGTTCCGGCGGCCGGATCTGCGGATTCCAAGGTGTTTTATTTGAAGATGAAGGGAGATTATCATAGGTACTTGGCTGAATTTAAAACTGGCGATGAGAGGAAAGTTGCTGCCGAGAATACGCTCAACGCATACAAATCTGCTCAGGTTTTACTATTTCTGATCTATTGTTCATTTGTTATTATTTTCGTTTCTTTTTTTTAAATGCCGCGTAATTTTTGTTTTTATTTGTTTTAATATTAATTTTTTGTGATCGCGAATTTCTCGTTTCTTCGAGTCATTTTGAATGGTCATAGACAATATCTGTAGATCACAGTTTGCCATTAGGTTTACTGTTGCATACGAGTCTGCAGATTTCATTCTGTTTTTCTTCTATTTCAGAAATTTGCATACGAATCTGCAGCCTTCCTCTTTTATTTGCACACGACCCTTTGCCTGATTACTTGATTTTTCTAGCTTCCCAGATGGGGAAGGTTTTGTCATTGCCACTTATTATTAGAAATGAAAACATTGTTTTATGGGATTTGAAAACATATTCGGTATGTGTTTCAATATGTTTTCAGATCAGTACTGTGAAATGAGATGTGCTTCATTGAATGTTTGAAATATTAAGTGACGTACTTGAAGAATGTTTAGCGGAATGTTTGGAAATTAGTTAAAAAGGTACGGGTATTAGCGAAACAATGAAAATGTGTTTAGTAGATTAAGAATCACTGGCGCTATTTAGCCCTTTGTTTTGCGAACAAAACAAAAAAGTCGCCCTTGACGATTGGGAAGTCTTAACACTTACAGATTTGAAGCTTATCTATTTCCAAAAGGTCTTGTCACTAGAAAAGTTGAAGCCAGAGAATTGTTTTTCAATTCATTTTATGATATAGGTTACCAAGCAAATTATATTCATTTTTTCTTTTAGAAAAGATGCATTCATTTTTGCTTGTGGAAAATGAAAATTGGCTGTTGGAAAACAATGCCAAAAAGCCTCTTTGGGAAAATATTCTTTGTTTGTTTTAAATGCTTAATGTATTTTTCAATCTTGATTGTTACAATATGGAATGAAATTTTTGTTTCCAATTTTTTACGTGAAGTGGCTTGTTACATTATATTTTATTATAATATTTTAGAGTGCTTACGGGCTGTTATTGGTGAGTAAAAACATAGGATGAGAAGTGAAGACTAATACTGCTCTTTGATAGTACTAAGAAATACATGGAAAAAGAAGAAAGCGAACAAGAATGGATGAATTAGAGGTACATTAAGGAGAGGGCTCATTCATTGCTCAGGAATAGGCACAGGGTTGATGGAATGCCAGATATGGATCAATAGTAATAGTCTTTTTTTTTATGTAGTATTTTTTCCTCTACTTTTAGCTAGAAAGAGCAAAGTTTCAGGTTTTTTTTGTTATTTTTGATTCAGTTATGTTTTGGTTTTTGTTTTAAACAGTATGTAGTTATAAGCGTTCACTTTATTATTGAATTTTGTTATTAGGTATGTCTAAATGCAGTATTCCAGATCTTTAACATGTTTGAGAAATAATTAGGTCTTGTATTTTCTTTTTTTCAAATATTTGGTGCTTTTATCAAGTTTTCTCTTTGCAATTCTAATATCTGTTGCTTAATAATGAACAGTGCTAGCATTTTATTGCATTTTGTATTTTTCATTTCTTTTGTAATTTTATATTGTTATTAATTGCTCTGGCTGATTCCTTCTTTCTACTTTTACTCCATATTAAAATGACTAATGTAGTAACCATTATTGTCATTGACATAAAGTTTTGTTTGTTATGAAATAGGGGTGCTTCTCTTTCTGATTTCAATTTATAATCTTATGAGTTAGCTTTATATGTATAATTTATCTATCAATTTTTTTGATTTGTTGCTGAAAACATTTATCTTTAATGAATGTATTATTTGCAGGATATTGCAAATTCCGAACTGCCTCCCACTCATCCCATCCGTCTAGGACTCGCTCTAAATTTCTCTGTGTTTTACTACGAGATTTTGAATTCCCCTGATAGAGCTTGTAGCCTTGCAAAACAGGTGTGGGGATTTGAATTTTGAAAATTTAGACATTTAGGAATTTAGTTTCTTCTATGCATTTTTGTGATTCTGCAAAAGTTTGTGATACAAATCTATAGGCAACATGTAAATAAGAGTTAATTCTTTAACTGTTATCCCTTTAATTTTGGCTTCTTCGTATTATCCATGCAATCTTTTATGATGTTGATCTCATTTCTATTACACTATCATCAGGCCTTTGATGATGCCATCTCAGAGCTGGATACTCTTGGAGAAGATTCATACAAGGATAGCACTTTGATAATGCAACTTCTTCGTGATAATCTCACTTTGTGGACATCAGACATGCAGGTATTAATTTTGGTCTTTCTATCTTACTGCTTTATTATTTTGTCCTTGGCAGTTTTTGCTGTTACAGTGGATAGCATATCAACATTTGCTATAATGTATATAGGATGATGGAACCGATGAGATCAAAGAAGCAGCCAAACCTGAGGACGAGAAGCAGTGAAGTCAAGTATGTTAATGACAGTATTTCACTTCTCTGCTTGTTTTTGTTTGGAGAAGTTGCTTGGTCCCACTACCATTCAATTATGACTTTTAGGAGTTCATGCCTCAAATTATGAATATTGGAAATACATTTGAAATTCCTTGTTTCAATGCTATTTGTATGATTTAATTTTTTTAAATAATAAATAATGAAGTAATTTTTTTAATATGAAAAAAATTTATCAAAAAAAATTTAATTTTTTTCTTTTTTTTTAATCTTGTTTTTTTTTTTTTTTGGTTTTATTATAATACTTTTGTTATTAGTTTATTATAGGATTATTGTCTCACATCTTTCCGTAAATCATATTGCAAACACATTAAACTACTACATACTCTAATATTGTTTCGCTTAGCGATTCTATTACTACTTGCGGTACTTTTACTCTAATTCCTCTATTTTCTACTGCTATGCTACATCTATCTTCGCTCCGCTTACTCATACACGACATTTACGTAGTCACGACACAATCTTGGGTGAATATAATATGTACCTTAATATTTTGATAGCATACTCTATGATCTTCTTGCACACGTTTAACCTTCTTATATCTTTGATTTTTGAGTATCGACTTTCTCTGATATATAGTGACAAGTAGATCCCTACCTTCATCCCAAATCACTGACATCTCGTAAGTGCCACTTGACCCCCTCCAGAGTGGGGTTTTTTATCCCCAGTATCTACTCCCCTCAATATGGCAGATAATCGACGATACACCCTCTCTGCAGAGTGCACCCAGCTATCACGCTGTAGAGAGTACGCTACATCGCTACGAGAACCCATCTACTTGCAAATGTGTATCACTACAGCTGCTCGCAGCGCGGCGGTAGCGTGGTCACTATACAGTGTGTAAACTAATGTTGGTGCAGTGATAAGAAGTATTCGACCCACAGGCCCGCACAGATTAAGAATCCGCTTGGTACTGTCACCGTAGTTACTCAGGTGGACAACGAGAGACAGGAAACTTTGCCGCTAGAAAGGTCACCGACAGATGACCAACCACCTTGACTTACTACAACGCACACACACACAATGTGAAACAGTGCGTATATGATGACAGATATAAATCAAATGTCACAGAAACGGCCTGTGGATGTGATCATCGATCATAGACCAATCACACAGACATATTAACATCCATCAACTAACGCTCGAAAGTGAAAACCCAGCCACCTACAAACGACTCACATTCGCAGTCACAACTAAAACTTGATACGACACGAATGTCTAGTATTATTCGTGTGATGTGTTTATTTTTAAGAATTATTAAAAAAATAATTTTTTTTATTTATTTGTATTAAGAAATTATTTATGAAAAAAAAATTCTTTATTTTTGCAATAACAAAAATATTCTTTATTTTTAAATTTATGAATACTTATTAATAAATTGATATTTTTAAATTTAAATTATTGTATTTATTGTAAATAATTATATATAATAAAAAGTTACTAATATATTTTTTTAATATTTTTAATTATTTTAGAGGGGAAAAAGGAGTATTTCTTTGTTTGACAAAAGAATCCTGTTAAAATTTCTTTCCTTTTTCCTACGAATTAATAAAAACAAACACAGTCTTAGTTTTTAAATGTACAAAATCATGTTATCTAAACATCTATACAGTGATATTTATTTAACAAAATATTTTCAAATTAGTTATGTTAATTATTATCGAATTCATATCAAAATATATTTTGGATAAACTTTACACCTTAACGACCTATACTCCAATTGTCCGATTGATTTTCATCCAATCGAACAGTCCACATGAAAGCAAAAGGTTCCAATCTTTCAAAAGGTTTTCTCACTACATTTAGAGCGGCTATAGAAAGAAAAAATTGCCAAAATAATCTTATTATTGAAGCCACTTATATAGTAAATAATCAATTTTACTCTACCAACTTACTCAATTTTACAACTTTTAGAAAAAAAAATTGCCCTGCTTAAATCCATGTTTTGCGAATATTAGAAAATCATAAAATCAAAATTGATATATTCACTCGAAATCATACCCCTTCTCCCAGCCCTATATTACTTCAAATTTGGAGAACTTAAAAAGATATTTCTGTGAAAAAAAAGTATACTTTGTAAATTATGACTTATTTGTGCTAATTTCATAAATTATGGATGGTATAATTAGACAAATATATTTGAAGTGTTTTATCTTGTTTATGATGTGGAACAAAATTTGAGCACCATCAATTTACAAGGGAAACTCAGTCCCTTTGTATGAGCAAAATTTAATGAAATTTGCATCTGCTTGTGTATGGGGGAGAAATTGCATGAAGGTGCAAATATCGCACTAACCGACTTCCACGTCAAGCCTATGCCAGTTCGTTACGAAAATCAGTTTAGTCGAGTATACAAAAGGATCTACACGATCAGCGCTCGTACATTATTCCACCAAAAAGACATCGGTCGACCTCTTCTAGTCGATCGTTATGCTAAATCTAAATGACCTTAGTTATCAATCCTTCAATGCCTTAAAGTAATCGTTTGTATGCCAAGTACTTGCTGTAATGTTAAGATAACTATCAAAAATTTATTTCACAAAAACAATGAGCTCAAGTATTTCTCTAAAACACATCATGGAACAGAGGAAACCAGTAACTGCTTACATGGATGATCAAAATCAATAGAGACCCAAAAATTTCCACCAGAATGTTCCAACTACTCCCCAGATGATAGCATTGATTAGAGCCATAATGAAGCCCATTTTGAATACGTCAGGAAGATCTACATAACCAGCTGTTTCAAATAAAAGCAATTGAAAGATTATCAGTCACCTTTTCAAAGAGGAAAGAGAATATATTTTTCAAATATTTGGGGATAGATGGTTGTGAAGGATTCAAAATTGTTTCCATTTTACTCGAGCCCCATACAAGAAAATGAAAAATAGAAATTAAAAGAACAGAATTCTAAAGAAAACAAAGCATAATGCAGTGCGGGGGGAAGCAAGACGCACCTCCATAGTACACAGCAGCTTGACCACTGCTGTAATGTGTTATAGCACCAAATAGATTTGTATTGTAAGCTAAAGCAAGGGCTGCCAACACACCAGGCACCCTGGCTGCCAAGTGCATTGCAAGAAAAGCAGAGTATAAAGCTCCAACATGACCAGTTTGACTTGCAAAGAGGTAGTGGACAAAGAAGTAAGATGCCTGAAGAACACCAAATGCAGCTGGCCAGTTCAAAGAGAAAGACTGAAGCCACTTGGCCACACAGTCAGACATCCAGGTTACAATACCAAGATTAGTCAATTGGCCTGCCATGCCCACTAAAACGGCAAACCAAGCCAAGGTATCCCATGCTGACTTTTCACTCAGGCAATCATTCCAATCAAGGACTCCCAATAAAAGGAGTATTGATAAGCCAATCATTGCAGCTACAACACTTGGTACACCAACAGCAGCCCTGCAAATCAAGAAAGAAATACAGATTCATCATGCTTCTACATAATTAATGAATTTTGAAAAAGGAACTGACAACAGGTATCACAGGCATTCATCAAGTGTCTGCTTGGACAAAAGATGTCATATTTTAGTTTATCTTTCAGAATGAATGTTATAATTATTTGTACTGGTATATGTACATGACAGCACAACTATGAACAGAAATTGTGAATCAAATCTAAATCATCAAATTCTGTTAGAGAATTCCATAAGTCAGCAGAACATTTACACTACCATATGAACTTAAGGCAGGTGCATCTCCATGTGCTATCAGGGAGAATTACCTCAAACTCCCAACAAAGACTAGAATTTGCCATCATACACAAATAACGGTCAACATCAACCTAACTAAGGGTAATATAAATAAAATAAATAAATCACAGGTTAATCAGTCCACTCATAATTACTGGTTAAAAGATATCAAAAGTCACTTGCAAATGTCCTCAATAATACATTAGGGGCACCTTTACTATCCCAGATTGGACTTAATAGGATTGGACTAGATTATATTTAGTACTATCTTGTATATGGAGCAGTACAAGATTGAATAACTAGATGTTTAGATATCAAGTCAAATTTAATTACAAAATACAAGTATATTAATTTAAAGTCATAAATTTGAAAATATATATTTTGGAGTGAATATTTGTTGAAACATTAATATGCAATAATAAAATGATAGTATAAAAACAAAGAAAGCACAATTGTAAAATAAGAAGCAACAGATGTTAAATCCCAACTTTTGCTTGGGAGCTAATTTTTACCACTCATTCTTTCACTTATACTTGGAATCTTGTGATTCCACCCCTCAGTACCTCAATCCCAGATCCACCCCAAGTGTTGGAGTAGATAGAAACAATAATAAGTTCTCTCCTTTTATGGAGTATTATAGATAATAACGTGTTTCTGTTTACAATTTCTAGGTACAGGTGAATAAACTTAAAATATTCACACAGTGGAGGACTGGGACAACTGTTAAATGATTCCAACTCTAAAACTGTTATCACAGTATCTCACCACTGCAATGGAGCAGCAAACCACTTCATCCACAACACCTTGGAAAATTAAAAAGTTAAAGCAAAAAAAAAGATGCACACTATGCAAACCAATGAAGTATCTATTCAACCTACCAGCTTGAGGGCTTAACCAATCCACAACATCCAATCTAAAGCCTAAGGAAGTTCCAGTACCAGTAAACACTAAAATTTTTCCTATCTCCATTCATTACCCAACAAATCCCACACAAGTTTTCGATGAGGCAGCTGAATACTATTAGAGAAAGTTGACAGATTTCAAGAGCGCAGATAACTGTCTCAACAATTCAAGCTAACAAACATCAATTTTCTAGAAGATACAACTTTAGGAAGATAAACAAATATATAAACAAATAAATAACCAAAATAAGTAGGTGTTAGTCATTTATAGTTTTGGATATTGAGTTTTATCTTTTAAAGAATCAAAGCAATGAAAGCACAACAAAACCAGTAGGACAAGATACAATTAAAATGTAAGAACATCATCTAATGGAAAAATGGAGATATTAAATGAGCAAAAATAAATTAATTATTAACCTGAAGAAACTAAAGTCTTGATTAGCACCATTATTCTAGCAAGAGTTCCACATCTCAATAAGAATAAAGGGTTCCACGTTAATATCTTGTTTCAGAATTTTGATTCATCCTGGCATGAGATCTTTTAAGCAAATCCTACATTTAAAAAATCAAGTGCCAGTTTCATGAGCTTAGTTTACAAGATGGAACTAAGAGGACATATCTATCATCAGCAAAAACAAGCTGGTGTGATGTGACTGAAATATAAAACGAAAGATGTACACAAACTGGTGGTCTGAAAATCATAATAAGAAAATAAAGTGAATCCAATTCAAGCTTACTTTGGGAATAAAAGGTAGCAAAATTTTAGATGGAGAAAGAAAAAAAAACAAAGGGGGGAAAAAGAAAAGAAAAATACTTGTTCTGACTCAAAATCAAATCTTTCCACGATTGCTAATGAATTTAATTGGAGGTTCCAACTCACAGAGACCCCCAAACAAACTGCAAGAACCATTGTCCCAACCATGATACATCCATTTAACAAGAACAAAGATGGGGAAAAAAGGAAACAAAAAATGCATGCCCTGACTCAAAAAAAAATCTTTCAAAGATTGCTAATGAATTTAATGGAGGTTCTGACTGTTAGTTTTATGTAAATTTATAGTAATCAATGAGTTATAAAAGATAATACTTACCCACAGACCCACAAAGAAACTGCAAGAACCATTGTCCCAACCATGATCCATTCATTTGCTGTGATAGGACCCATTTGTTCCAGTTTCTTTACAGCCATAGCAGGGGCTTCTGGTGTGTCTTTGACTTCTGGAGGATAAAGCTTGTATAGGATAAATGGAGTTGCTATGAGAGAGATAATAGCTGGTAAACTAGCAGCTTTGAACCAAGATATCCAAGGGCTTGAAACTACCACTCCAAGTTCCTCGGCTAATTTAAGGCACAGCAAATTTTGAGCTGCTGCAGTCAAGAAAAGAGCACTAGAGTTGCCACCAGACTGTTGCATCATGAATAATTCAGAGGTTGACATAATGAAGCAGTTAGCAAAAGAAAGTGCTGATTATGCAATATTTACATACTGACTAAGTTAGAGTAGAACTTAGAATGGGACCAACTTACACTCATCAATTAGAAATATTTTTAAAAAATAACAATAATAAGTAGCTAAACAAATAACCAGGCTTCTTTCAACAAGAGAGCATCACAAGATAGCAGGTATCCAGAGCAGCACACAGGGAAAGAAGAGAGGGGAGAGACAAAGAAAGAAAGGAACTAAACAAGAACATCAGCACAAGCATCAAGCAATTTTCTCTCCTAAATATGCCCAAACAATCTTCAGGATCCTGCCTACAAAGCTAATATGTCTACATCATAAATCATCATAATCGAACAATTATCTAGATCTGTAAAACAGAAACAAAACAAAAACTCCACACATTGTTCAAGCTTTCCATACGAAAAAACTTCTAAAAAATCATGAAGTAAACAAAACAATCTCATAAATAATTTCTTTTTCTCCCCTGAAAATGCAAATGTTTAACAATCCAGGACAACATTATAGGTCATCTAAAGAGGACCCTTGAGAACACACACACACACACACACACACACACACACACACATTAAACTCGAAACTCACAAACTTGGCCTCTTTCAACCAAGCAAAGTAAAATGCAGAAATGGCATATCGATGTAGGATGCCCACTATAGTTACATATATGCTCAAAGCTAGTGAAGTGGACACAACAAATTATATGAAAATGGAACAGCTGTACAATACCGATTCAGTCAATCATGCATCCAATACTAATAGGCACATTAAGGGAAAATGAGGTCGATCCCCACATTTTCAACAATCTTTTTCACTTTTACTTCTTCAGCTTTCTTCTTTGCAGCATGCCCATGTAGGCAAGCTAAATTAAACACTTAGTTTTCTATAAAATTTAGTTGCACAAAACCAATAATTTCAATAAGTTACCTTCTAGGATTTGACGAGAAGCTATGGACCAGTCACTTATAAAAGACCACAGGGCTCATAAAGCACTAATCCTATAAGCTAAAAGCTGTATGTGAAGTAGTTGAAAGATCTGCAATTTCACATAAGAGTAATATAATCAATTAAGTAAAATATAGGTGCACATTGATGTATCTTAGTACATTCATCAAAATGCTACGAGCACAAGTTCCTAAATGTTTTTTTCATTCAAAGTCATGGACAGTAACTTCTATACTTCGAATGGCTGTTGCACTTGTTTTTGTATAGTAATACTGTAACTCAGTATCACTATTGTTTGAAGGCTGCTATAAAATAGGAACGTAATCATACAGTTTTGAAGCCGCTCTGGAAGAGAACTGGAAATATTCATCACAACTTTGTCAAATATCCAGTATAGTTCATATTTGAATGCCACTGTTCACAATATAAAATTTTGAATAAACAACCTTTGACCACCCCCTGTCTCTATCTCTTCCTTCCTTCCATTTAAAAAGTTAACAAATAACCAAACAATGTACTTTTCCGAATCAACTGGCTAACACTGCAATGTATTTTTGTTACAAATTTAACTTACTTTAAAGATTAATGCAGAGAGGTTAAAATTTAACAGATAATAGACAATGGACCTTTCTAACGTGTTTAATAATCTTTACAGCAATCCAACAAACAAGCACTCATAAATATTACATCACATAGCCATTAAACATACGACACAAACACTGCCGCACTGCATCAAATCACAATTTCATCGAAAACTGCGGATTGCTAACCTGAAATTGAGACTGAACAAGATACGATCCGAGCTTCCTGGAAGTAGAATCTCCAGGATTACTGCCAGCAGACAACGACAACGACTTAATTATTGGCAAGAAAACACCGCCAGCTCTGGCAGTTGTGCTGGGCATAGCTGGAGCAATAAGCGCCTCACTGAACGTCAATCCGTACGACAAACCCAAAGTACTCTTCCCCAACCACTTCACAAAATACGTTGCAATTCTATCCCCTAGCCCAGTCTTAACAAACCCACGTGCGAAAAAGAATGAAATGACGATCAACCAAATGACTTCATTAGTGAAGGCACTGAAAGCAGTGGAAAATGCTAATGTTTTTGTAACTATTGCAGTCGTGAGGCCAAGAAACGCCCACGCGCCAACTGGTAATGGGCTCAAAACAAGCCCCGCGATTGTCGACATAAAGATTGAGAGAAGCTGCCACGCTTGTGGGGTTACTTCGACTGGTTTTGGGATGAGGAAACGAACAATGAAGCCAATGGAGACTGAGATAATTAAAGGGAGGAGCTTGGCTCCTTGTGAAGAAGGAGGAAGAGGATGGTTGGGTGTGATTGAAGTAGATGCGGGGTCGTTTTGAGAGGATTGAATTGAGAAGTGGAGTTTGATGGGTCTAGGGAGAGGAGAGAAGAAGAGGGGTTTGGTTGATCGGAAGGTGGGAAATGAGGGAGAAGGGGAAATGGAGAGTGGAGATTTGGAGATGGGTTTGGGGGATCGGCGGAATAATAAGGAGGAGCGGGAGGAGAGAGAGAACGAAGTAGCAGTGACGGAGGTTGCGGAGAGAGAATGGAGGGCAAAGCTCTCCATAGTTGTATTTTGTGTTATGTTTTCAAAGTCAGAATCAGAAGAAAACTTGCATAGTTTCGTTTATTCGGCGAACAGAGGGTTATATGCTGGTGCTGGCTGGTAACTAGGGGCGCAGCGGAAATTCCAATGGCTATCTTGCCGTTGGTGCGTGTCTTTATACGAGGAGAGGAAATACTTTCTCTGGGACCAGGTTTGATCCGAGACATGAAAAAGTAAAATACTTTTATATATAGCAGCTTGGAAAAAGATTAAAGAAGCTGAGGGTTATTTAGACACCTCTCCAACGTGAACGTCGAGCTCTTTTAAATTCAGGCCCACAAACTTTCATATATGTCAGTGCTTGATTTAATGCCTTGCACCAAGCCGATGAAATGCAGCACCGCAAGTCGGGGCATGGGTAGGGGGCGCATGAGAAGAATGAAAGTACAATTTTAAGTGCACAAAGGACCAAACGCACACTAATAAGACATCCGCACGAAGGAAGAGCAAGAAGGTAACAAAAGAGCTCGAAAAGTACATAACATGCAGCGGAGATGTGTGAGGCAGCGCAGAGCATACAACAATAGAGAGGCGCACAATGAAATACATGGTGCTCGCATAATGAAATGGGAGAGTATGTCGAAACTTGTCTGAAGTTCTTAAAAGACTAGCTTGATGAAGAAAAAGGTCGCATCTTTCAAAGGTGATAGTTGAAAGAATGCAAGGAAAACTAACAAATTCAAGCCATATAAACCGCAAGATAAGCTAAAAACTAGGCAAATCAAATGCCCTAGTATATCAAGAAGCATCTCAAAAAACTGAAACATGTATTTCTGAACTCAGTTAATTACTATAGAAAAGTGTTACAGATTGATAACTCTTATTGCAGTCTCATGATAAGAACACAAATGTGAATGGACAAGAGACTAGGGCAATGACTCGCACTAGTGCTACAAATAATATTTTTGCTAAACACGAGTGCACCGCTTGGGATTGCCAGTGGAAGAAACACAGTGTTTAGTGACAGCAATAAATTGTACAAATATGGTCGTGCAAGGAATAGGTACGAGTTCTTCAAAGGTAAAAATTTGGAAAGAGAGAATACGGGCTTCTCTCTCATTCTACCATTAAAGGAGCTCGACCTCGCTGTAGGGTAGGAGTTCTTTGTGGGAATATGGCACATGTGATATTAGAGATGCGAGCATTACAATTACAGGGAAAGCTCCAAACTCATTCCATGTTAGTTCCTGTAAAATGTCAAGAGTAGAACCATTACTCCGATTAGCCATACAATTAAAAAAAAAGTACTAAAATAGAGGAAATAATTATAAATATCAGCACGCCCATTGACCATGTCTACAATTGGCACACATAGTGAAGATCAATTTTGATGACAAATTATATTGTCATAATAAAAATAATGAGTATATTATTTACTGTAATAAAATAATTAATTAAGTGCATGGCATTATTTCAAAAAATAAATAAAATTTTAAGTTTAAACATATGAATGAGATGGAGATCAATTATCAATGATTTGAAAAATAAGCATTTCTTTCAAAATAAAACATTCTTTATAACTGTTTAAACAAAGCACTCCCTTATAATTGAATGATGTCACAGCTCATCGTTACATGTTTCAATCACAAATTTCGTAATTAAAAAACAAATACTAGTGCATGAATAACAGGAAAGAAAGAAAGAAGTAATGTCCTGCGAATATTTTCTTATCTCCAAAAAGCAAGAATTATTTTGATCCACAACCACTTTCAAAGAACAGAACATACAAATTATTCAAGTTCCTGGAAAGAACTTGCTTGGTCCGTAAATGTAAATCCACACTCAACAAGGCATGCAAACATTGTTCAAATCAAGCACGATCAACACAAACTGGGAGGAACTACAATTCTTTAAGCAAACAGAACTTAGAGCAGTTTGACACCAGCTTCCCTCAAAGAATCAATCACGGCCTTCACTTTACCATGATATCTCTGTTCTCTCTTCAAGAAAACAGAAACAGCAGGTATATCTTTGACAAGCAAACGCTCTCCTAGTATTTTCCCAATCTTGGCAGCAGCTGCCACATCCCGAGTACAACCTATGCTTGACCTCAATGCCTTCTCCTGTGAGCTTGCAGACGAAGCCACCGTGGCTGTTGGTGAGTGGATCACTTGTGCACTAACATACTTGTTTGTGAAGTGCATTTTCAGGACATATGGCTTCAGAAATTTGGTAAGTTTGGGCGGCCTAACAGGTGGAGGAATAACCATCTCTGCTTTGCAAATAGAATATGCATTGAACATTCAGTACAGAATCAAAAGTTACACAATAGCTTGAATTAAACACTCAATACAATCACATCCCATAAATTTTATTAATAAGATGATCAAAATGCATAAAGAATAAATTCAAATTGAGATATACGCATAATAAAAGTGGTTCTTCAAACACCTCTTAAATGTATTTTTACACGGTAAGTCTAGATGAAGGATACTATAGGCAATAACTTCCTAAATTCCACAATGTTTAGGAACAAATGGTATGAGGCCAAATTAAATTATGACCATTTGACATAAAACATAGGATCCCCATAACAGAATTCTTCCCTCACTGTTCATTGGTCTTCTTCATTTATGTCAAAAAACTAACAAGCCAGAACTAACTCTCTTCCTTTTTGTTTTTCATTTTATCTTTGAAAGAACAAGCAAGTGTACTTACAAGGCAGGGAAGCTTGTGCATCAGGGAAAAACTCAAATTGGAAGAAAAAAATTCAATATGCTGAAATATTATAAATATCAATGCAGCATACAAATTGATAGTGCAACAACATGACGCATCACAGAGGTGCATGCACATACAAACCAGCACAAAGCAAACCTTTCCCCTGAATATTTCCAAATTCAAAAACTTAAATTAATACAAGTAGCCAAAAAAGGCAAGAAAGCAGAGTTGTTGTCCGGAAAATATTTTGCAAGCATCTCACTCCTACGAATGGAACCGCTCCAATAGGCACATCCCAGTATAACTAAACTAGCTATACACAGTGCCATATGGAATTCTAATCATACTAGACAGCAGTAGAATAGCAAGCATTCAATTTTTTATGAATGGATAAACAAGAACCACACAATAACAAAGCCATAGGGGTGTAAGCAGCCATCCAAAAGAATTATTGTTACTCTATACCCGAAAAGATCTGATCAATAATCTATACCCAAAAAGAAACTTGTTACTCTAACAAGCATTTCATCGAACATGTTGCATAATGGGCGTAAAGAATCTAATATACAGACCCATCAACACACCAAAACAATCAGAACAATTGTAGAACAAAATCCAAAAAACATAAACATATGAAAGTAAGATTAATTAAAGGTAAGAGAATCCTCCGTTTGGTTGCCAAGAAAAAGTGCGTAAAAGTTGCAGATTGCTATTCTGTATAAGGTTTCGGTACAAGGAATTTGATTTTCTTACGCTTTCTTGGACAGCAAATAACGCTAAATACGAATTTAACACTAGAAAATAAAATAATTAAAAAGAAAGAGAGAAAAGAAGTGTAAGTGCAGCTGGCCTGAAATCTTTTGCCCAGCGAGTTTAGGAGTTCACTGCGGTTGGTGAAGCACAAAGCACAGGAACAAAACTAGTGAGAGGTAACTGTTTGTTCATATCACACAACAATATCACTTAACTACCTTATGTTTGGTATAATATGAATGGAAGCCACATATTTATGAAAGTATCATGTAACTACCACATTGTTTGGAGGCCAATGCCATCATCATAGATGATATACCTCCAATTCTTTACAATCATTGTTGTGGAGTTAATGGGCTGGGGCTAGTGGACTCGTACGAATGAGTTTGTTGGTTAATGGGCTTTCAAAATCTTAAGCATACAACACTTCTAATCCAAGAATAAACAAGCACTTACTGGCATAATTGTTTTAGGTACGCTACAATTCATAAATTTGATTCAAACTTATAGGTGTACGAGTTAAAATAGCTCGAGACTAAAAAGAATATGATCACAATTGTGATCAGTTTAGAGTCAGTAAGAGAAGAATTGCACTTTGCAAAAGTATTTATTCTAAGTGTTAAAATAATGGATAGAGATATTGTTAGTCTTCAATGGATGGTCCAAATTATAAAATTTGCATCATCCTATCATCTGTTGGTATAGAAGATGGGAACAATACAATGAGTAATTTGGAAGGATTATTTGGCGGTGTCTTTTTATGTGTAACAAATTAAATTAATGCTTATTAGATTAGTCCTTGGTCAAGGTCATAGGAGGAAAAGGCATGGTCAAAGGTCAAATAGATGGAGAAAGGGCAAATGAGGAATTAAAAGTATTAAATTAAACGACATTTGCACTTGACGGAAGCGTCAGTCATCCCAACCGCCGCCATTCATTCAAGAGACGGTATCTTTTTGTGAACAATTAATTGTAGCCCACGGTTTTATTTTTCCTCGTCTGGTGATTACATCACCCGCATTGGAGATTGGTAGCTCACCCTCGTAGTTCTTTCGGCCAGCGTAGTTCGTTGACCATTTTATGTGCAGTCTATTTTATACTCTACTTGATTATTATTATTATGTAAAAATACAGATTAATATAAATATTTATAATATTTAGTATTACCCCACATAAAGCTATCTTAATAGATAATCTCCTCGTCTAATAATCGTTTTATATTTAATTGTTTTTTAATCGAGTTGGAGGACCAATTCGAATAGTTTTATAAAACTTTAGGGGATTTTATCAAATCGTTTGGACCAACTCTCGAATCTTTTGTCATTTTAGAAGACTCCTCAGAACTGTCGGACAACTTTGTGGGACCCTACTTTTAATAGTTTAGTTTGGATTTGAGTTGTTAATAAGACAAAAAGGCCGGGCTGCATCCAATCCAAACCACTCAAATTGACCAATCATGACGTGTATGTACCTTTACTATTATTATTATTATTATTATTTTTTTTTATAAAAAGTATTGCCATCATTTTTTGGGAGTTGCAGATTTGAAAACCACCACCTGCCCACCTCTTTCTCCCACGCGCCCCCCCCTTCCCAAAAATTAAAAGAAAAAGAAAAAGAGAGACAGAGAAATTACTAGTGCAGAAGGGACACCTTAACCCTAATACCCTTTAATTTGACCCAAGTCCTTGACAATTTGAGAATTATAATATTCTGAATTCACCCGTTTCCGGCAGCTGTTATTATTAATATTTATCTCAATATATTGTAGAATATATTATTTGATCCTTTTTCTACGACGAATAAATCAAAACTTGATCTCCATATCTTAGTATTTGACAAGTTCCACATGAATGATGAATCCAACCTTACGGTTGATGGGTTTAGGCTACAAACACGGGTATCGTGCAAAGTTAGAGAAACGCATTAATTTATTATATTTATAATATAAATCATTTATTTATTTTTATATAAAAATTAGCGATATCAATAGTATTAATAATTTAATAAAAGGAGTATTTAATACATTAGGCTATTGAGTATTGGAATTGAAATTCCTAGTAGGGTAAGTGCTGAAGAAGAACCTCAATTGATTCTATATATATACATGATCATGATCACAACTAACAATGAATCACATCCACACCATTACTAGTATGCCATTATATGATATCAATCTTTAAATTCCATTCTTATTTTCTTAGGAATAATAACCAAACGAAATTGGTAATAATTATTGTCATTTTTGTTTATGATGATGCAAATTCTAATCAAATGAATGAAGGCCGTAATGTGGGTCAAACGAAAGAAACATTCCATTCCATTCAATGCCATTATCCACTTGAACTGTAATCTAAGGAAGGTTTCCTTCCTTGCACCGATGGTCATCTCTCTTTCCGTGTTCCTTCTTCCAATATGCCGCCTCTCTTTCTCTTTCTATATAAACAATTACCATCACGCTTTCCCATGTGCGCCATTCAATTTGAAGAAGCTTGTTAGTGATATTGGGAGAGAAAGGAAGGCTTAACAAAGATAAGAATGTCTATCCACATCTCTTCTCCTTCAACTTCAGCTTTTTCTTCTCCACTGTAAGTTTAGTTTTGTGCAATTGATCCTTTGATTGATTGTTTTTCGCTGAAAATGACTAAAGAAAATATATTTATGACGTTTAAATAAATGTATTACTCTTTCCTGCATATCGTTTTCCTTTTCTGGGGAGATTTTATGCCATTTTCCTTCTGGGTTTCGTTTATTTATTTTTGATTTTCTATCTTCCACTTTGAACATCGTTATAGTCAACGATTACTAGGAATTAAGTGAATGATTGTGTATTGTGGTATGATTTGGATTGCATGATCATTGTTCGTGATTAATTTTGTAAGTGGGAGGAAAGTTGATTAGATCCAATATGCTTATGAATCTCTAATTATTTTTGTTAAGCAAATTTCTGCCTTCTTAGTTTTGATTGTTTTGTTGATAAAACATGGGAACTCAAGGAAAATGATTGTAAAAGAATTTTTTTAGCAAAGCAAGCAGTTTTCTATAGTTTTTATCAACATTGATAGGATTTTAAATAGGATTATTATTGTTGTTGTTGTTGTTGTTCTGCGTTGTTCAGTTAAGCCACGAGGGATTTTTTCTGCATTTTGTTGTTGTTGTTGTTTATGTTCTGCATTGTTTAGTCAGCCATTGGAGTAAATGAGGGACTTTTTCTGCGTAATTATGATTCAAAATATGTCACGCAACTGTTCCATTTACCATCATGTTGGCCGATATGTTCTAAGAAACTCTTTAAGCCCAAGAAGGTCCCCGATTGGATTGGCCATGCATATGTTTCTGGACAGTCTTATTCTATTAAAGCTCACTTGCCAACGTCTCGACATCTGCAGAAATTTGAAGTTGAGAGTTTTTAAGAGATTTTACGCATGATATATAATCAAACTTACACTCCTTACTTCTCTGAGCTTGGTAGGTAATAGCTGAAATATATTTTAGCTTGTTGTAGCAGGAAATGTTTAGCGTCTGTTACTTCTTGTGTTCATAAAACAGAACTTTTATTGCTGATCTGTATGATTTATATCCTGAGAAATTTTCATAGACAACCCTTAATGTCAATGCAATTATTTTACCATGTTTGGGTATTATTCCCATTATTCTGCTTTCATTCGCTATACTGAATTATGGTTCATTTATTTTACACAGAGTGTGCAAAAACTTCAACCTTTTCAGCAGATTTCACCATACAAATTCTCTTTTGTCAAATGGGCACAGTTCAAATTTAGCCTTGGTGCAGCTAACTGCTAAATCATCCATTGGTATCAAGGATGTTGGAAAAAGTAGAGCTATGGTGATATCTGGAGAAGGTGACCTTCTCTTTGAAGCCAATGGCAATACCTTTGCTGCCAAAAGTACTCTTGTAGATGATCAATCAGTTGGCATTGAGGTTCCCAACGCTTTTGTATTTTCAAGTGATGACAATGAATTTGACTTGAATTGCCCCACAGAAGGTTTTTCTTCTATCCCCGAGGCCATTGAGGACATTCGCCAAGGAAAGGTTGATTGTTTCTGAAGTTCAAAATCATCTAGACTCTGAATTATACATGTTTCCTTTTTCTTGCATGTCATTTTATTTATTTATTTATTCTCTTTACTGATTGGAATTAGCATTGCAGCTTGTAGTGGTTGTGGATGACGAAGATAGAGAAAATGAGGGAGATCTAATAATGGCAGCAGAGTTGGCAACACCTGAAGCAATGGCATTTATCGTAAAACATGGAACTGGAATAGTTTGCGTGAGCATGAAGGGTGAAGATCTGGAAAGGTTGGAACTTCCTTTGATGGTTGCACAAAAGGAAAACAATGAGAAGCTTTGTACTGCATTCACAGTAACAGTGGTAAGTATTTTCTCCCCTTGATGTTTATACTTTGGAATGTATTGTTATTTTCATGTCCTTAATATATTTTTTGGATAACAGTTTTATTAGGTATAATACAAATTATCACTGCAAAAAGAAAAGTAATTTGAATCCTTAGCAGCCTTCCATCTCACGGTAAAAGGAAAATTATAAATTTTTGACACTTGACTATGTAAAATAGTATTTCTTCTTGAGAATGCAATTGAATTGTGAATGACATAATTGAAAATCATATTGCCTAAGTAGTTTGACTGTGAGCCTAAATATGGGAATTATAATGAAGTTATCGATGAAAATGCTACCAGATGAAGTCTTTGGAAAAGTTCCTGGTTCATATTACCATTTCAGAAGAGTTTTTGTCATTTTAGTCACAGTAAGAATAGTTTTTACTTCAGCTCATGTTCTTAAATAGAATTCATGCTAGTTAGTTATAATTGTTATTTCTTTGTCTATTGTTATGGTTGTGATATACTGATGTTCTTAGTTTGTAAATGATTTTGAAGGATGCAAAACATGGAACAACCACAGGGGTTTCAGCAAGGGATCGAGCAACTACTGTATTAGCTCTTGCTTCTAGGGATTCAAAACCTGAGGATTTCAATCGTCCAGGGCATATTTTTCCTCTCAAGTACAGAGAGGGTGGTGTTTTGAAAAGAGCTGGACATACAGAAGCTTCTGTTGATCTTGCCATGCTTGCTGGATTGGACCCGGTTGCAGTTTTGTGTGAGGTTGTGGATGATGATGGTTCCATGGCTAGATTACCAAAGCTTCATGAATTTGCTAAGAGGGAAAACTTAAAAATTATATCTATTGCTGATTTAATAAGGTAAATAAGGTGGGCTTTACATTGAACATTCATTACAAGCTATATTGTTAAACTGCTTCGACACATTCCAGTATTTTTTTTCCTTCACAAAATTAGTTTTTCCTTTTTTGAATCTCATGCCCTGCATGTGCATGTGTATGCGAAATAAATTTATTTTGAAAAAATTCAAAGTTCTATTTTCTAATGGACCATAGTAATTTGTTTAATAATTGGCAGGTATAGGAGAAAGAGAGATAAATTAGTAGATTATTCTTCTGCTGCAAGGATACCCACAATGTGGGGTCCATTTATGGCTTACTGCTACAGATCGGTTTTAGATGGAATTGAGCATATTGCAATGGTTAAGGTAAGCAATGTTTATTCATCATCAGAACTAATGTATGGTAAACATGATGTAGCTCAGATCCAGTTAAACCTTGTACGAAATATATGTCAGGATTCCATATTTTCCTGCATATTAAACTGTTCCTTTAAGCTGTTATGTTCTTGTAAATGCATCAAAAAGCATTAGCATGACCTAAAACATATTAGATTAAGGGGTAAACATTTGTGTTTTATCCATTTTGGAAGAGGCTTTTCAAGGGTTCAAGGGCTTATCAATCACCACCACTTAATATGATGTTTGTCTAAACTTGAGAGTATATTCCTAATATTTTCTTTTATAACGAGTAATTCTAAATTCATGTGATTTCAACAGGGTGAGATTGGGGATGGGCAAGATGTTCTTGTGAGGGTGCACTCAGAGTGCCTTACTGGAGATATATTTGGATCAGCCAGATGTGATTGTGGTGATCAGCTTGCACTTGCAATGCAGCAGATTGAGGCTGCTGGCAGGGGTGTGTTAGTTTATCTCCGGGGACATGAGGGAAGGGGCATTGGTTTAGGCCACAAGCTTCGTGCTTATAACTTGCAGGATGATGGGTGCGATACGGTGGAAGCAAATGAGGAACTCGGATTACCTGTTGATTCGCGGGAATATGGCATTGGTGCTCAGGTACTTGTGGGATTAATTGTGGGTGTTTTTTAAAGCTGCACTGAAATGAAAGCTTTTCATTTTTCTTTTGCCCAGAATTTGATACAACATTCAAATAAATTTTTGCTGAGCTTTCATTTCCTGAAACTTCTAATGCTTCCTCAAATTTTCAGCAATTACATCAATTCCTTGAGACAAATGATTTTTTTGCATTATTAATAGATTTATCCATGTGTTATTGATATCTTATAAAATGTGGGATATGCCAAAAGACTTATAGTCTATTAGTTGCTATTATGTTTTTTTTTAAACATTACACCATCCCCAATAGATGGGAGTGAGTGGGATTTGAACTCCAGATCTCTTGTAGCACTCTTAAGAGATATTATTAGTTAAACCAACTAGCAAGGTAGAACCCACTATTAGATGCTATTATCTGTATGGTGCATATGGTAATTTTTGTTTTGTGTTGTTACATGTCCCTACATGAAATCAAGAATCAAATGAATGATTTGTCTGATTATTTACTTGGTCAGAATTCATTTGATAAGTGGATAGGAGTAGAGATATAAAAATTTATTACTTGAAGTCATTCTGATTCTAAAATATTAATTTCGTTTAGTGTAGTACTTGTACCTTTTGTGGATATTGTTGCAAATGATGAATACATTGCTTCAACTGCAGATTCTGAGGGATCTGGGGGTCCGGACTATGAAGCTGATGACAAACAACCCTGCAAAGTACATTGGACTCAAAGGTTATGGTTTGAGAGTTGCAGGAAGGGTGCCACTAATTACTCCCATTAAAAAGGAGAACAAGAGATATTTGGAGACTAAACGTGCTAAAATGGGTCACGTGTATGGGTTAGAATCTAATGGCCGCTCTTTCAATCTCATCAGCGGTAATAGTGGGCGTGAACCAATCAACGAATCTTCTGGTGATGTTATTTCTGACTCGTGATTCAATTATGAGACGAAGATGAGCTCAATCTGACATGACAGAAAATGCAGAAAGATCTTGATTCAGATTCAATATTGTTTTAACTTGCTTGTATAATCAGAAATTATGGCAGTAGTTTGGGTGAGCATGCAGAAGCGTGCATGATTCATTCATTTTCTCCGGAAGGAGTAAAATTAGACAGAAAAATTTACCTTGATTTGTTAGATCTAAATGTTGGCAGTTTTCGACATGACAAACGCAATATGGAATAGGGGAAAATTCCCAACACCCTCCTTATTCATAGTTCTTAAGGTTATGTTTCATTCAAATTTTGTTAATAAAATTGATGATTTGACCATCATACCTCTATATTTATTATGAATTAACTAAAATTTTAAATTTTCTATTTTTTAATAAATGGGTCCCAAAAAATAGTTTTTAATTAATTTTATTCCTAATTTTTCATTTAATATTCAGATAGTAATAAATATTTTTTTAAAAAAATTAAGTTGTTGAATAATTTTTTTTTGGAGTAAATTAATGTTTATTTTTTATTTATTAATTAAAGATTAAATTAATGTATTGGGAGTTTTAATTTAAAGATATTATCTAAATACTGGATAAAGAAAGAAAATAAAAAATATTTTAATTTCTCTTACATTTCCCCTTCCAAAAAGTTTAAAGTTAATGTGACCGACCGCGTTATCTGAGAATTGTACGGCCACAGTTTGGAGGAAGCTTCCCGGTAAAAGGAAAGATGGAAAAACGCGTTATAAAGGATACGATATATTTTTAAAAATGTATTTAAAAATTATCCAAAAATAAAATTATTATTTTTAATATGTTGATAATAAATCTAATAAATAGTAATATTTTCATAAAACACAAATACAAAACGATACGGTTTCCATTTTGACCGTGATTTACGCGTTGGAGCATTTCCATATATAAATATTTCCTTCCATTTCTTGACCGTTAAGAATTTTTTGTACAGCCGCCTAAAATGAGTCTAAAGGTTCACGTTCATATTAATTCTAAAATTTCGGTCCACGTGTACGCCCCAGATTATCATACAACTGTACGTTAGTGGTTTCCCAGCTTGGACTTGACGTAAAGGCACCCAAAGCGTGTTATTGTGTTGGTTGGCCAATTACCATTTCATGGTCCCACTTTTCATCATCGCCGAGACAAATCTCAACCGTCAGATTCAGTCTCAATTTAATGTGTCTACACTTCGTCCATCCTATAAATACCCTACCTCAGTTGTTTCTGTCCAAACCATCGTCGCTTCCTATTCTCTCATTGCTAGCTTCTCTCGTTTTTTTTAGTTTCTCCTTGAGTTTCCAACTTTTGATTAACAATGTCTCGCTCTATCATTGCAATCTTGATCGCCATGGCGTTCCTCTCTGTTTCTGCAGTGGCACAATCTCCGGCACCTGCTCCATCATCTTCATCCGTTAAGCCACCGACTGCCGCGCCGTCTCCGTTGAAGACTCCTCCAGCGGCTGCGCCTTCTCCAGTCACTGTCACCTCTCCGCCATCACCTTCTCCGTTTTCTTCACCGGCCCCAGCGAATTCTCCCTCATCGATCTCAATGACTCCGTCTGAGGCTCCAGCGCCATTGGAGAACGCTGCCGTTCTGAACAGATTCGCCGTTTCTGGATCTTTAGCTGTTGGGTTATTGGCTGTCGTTATAGTCATGTAGAGTGCACCAAAAGAGCATTGGGGATTATTGGGGAAATATTTATTGTTATTTTTTAATATTTATTTGCTATGTTTTGTAAACATCAGAGAAATTTATTTATTTATTTTTGAAATTATTTCTTATTATTTAATGTTATTGTTTTAATATACACATTATATTGTTCTCTTAAAATTTGTTTTAATTTGTTAATGAATTAATTCAATCATTTTAGTGGTTTTATTATTTTTAATTTTATTAGACTTCCCAATTTGTATACATTCTAAGATGAGTCAGAATTAATTTGTCTATGTCACAAGAACTCACATCAATGTAAATAATAATAATAATAAATCTCTTATTTTTTCTTGTTTAACATATTCTAATTTAGTTATAAGGTAAGGTATTATTGGCTTATCTTGTATTGTTAATAATTGTGCTATATTTTAATTTAATTTTATTGATTTGCTAATTTATCATGTCAATTTTTTGAAATATAAATTTATTTAAAAATATTATCAAGATATTTTTATACATAAATTAAGAATTAAAATATATTTTTTTAAAAAAATTTTGTTGATGTTAAATATATATATATTCAAAAAAACTAATAAATTTCTTGAATTTCACTCTTCCAAAAGTTAAAATAGAATGCTTTTTATTTCTCATTTATTATTAATTTTGAGATGTATTATTTTTAGTTTTAAAATTAAGTTTAAAAAAAATTGAGTTCATAAAACGAGTTACTCTTATTTAAATATATATATATATATATATATCAAATAAATTAAAAATTGTATTTGGTTCACGTTATAATATAAATAAATATAATTTATTTATTAAATACGTATAATTATATTATTACATATTTGATAAATAAATTGTAATTGTACTTAAAATTTTAAAATAATTATATTAAATATAATATTTAAAGGAATCACGTTGTCAAACTGTTTGTTATTTTTAATAAAAAAAAATCATATATATATATATATATATATGATTTATGTAAACAATAAAATATAACCACGAGGATTTTGCCCATGGTGGTCTACTACACTTCCAAACTCAACGTGGAGTCTCACGTTCACCAATTCACTCCAAAAACGCGCTCAGAGTCTCCGGGTCAACAGTCAACATTTGTTCTTTTTCTTTAACTGACAAATCATATCCCTATCGTTGATTCGTGGTTCAACGGATCAGATTTCATGAAGTCATACTCATTTACAACTCTTCTCTCCGTATAAATTCATTCTTCTTACAAGTACGGGTGAGCTTTCTAATTCCCCGAATTCAATGGCTCACTCTAGCACTGCTCATGGCGTTTTTTGTCATCTCAGCAATGGCTCATTCTCCGTTACCGGCTCCGTCGGTTTGGCTGCCACCAGCTGGTGCTCCTGCACCTGCAGTAAATGCTGCCGGTTTCAACAGAATTGCGGTTGCTGCATCCCTAGCTGTCGGTCTCTTCGCAGCCGTTTTGGCCATGTAGGAAGTTTGATTGGAATGTAACGGTTGCAGTGAATTCATCTTCATGTATTGACATTGATGTGTTTGTTCATGGATGAGTGATTATAATTATTAATCATGTTTTTATTTCATCTAATGTTGTTATTACATCAAGACATCTTCGTGGTTAATAAAGACTATTATTACATAATCCCTCTTTAACTTTTTTATTATTTGAACAAAAATATAAAATTAATGTAATTAATAACACATAATTCATGTACACCATAACAATCACACAATAATATTACCGTAATTTTTGTCTTGTAATTTGTTTAATATGTACGTTGAGCATTATCTTACCTACTTCAAAATCTGGTAAAACTCGTCCCG
This sequence comes from Xylocarpus granatum, assembly GCA_019650275.1. Lineage (NCBI taxonomy): Eukaryota > Viridiplantae > Streptophyta > Magnoliopsida > Sapindales > Meliaceae > Xylocarpus > Xylocarpus granatum. Next base: position 61,706 of record BNST01000574.1, on the reverse strand, counting down.
ATAAATGAAACTAAACTGACTTTTACTTTTGGTAAAGAGAAATGCAGTGTATATTGATTGATTAGACCAACTAGATAGAATAAAAGAGCAATGTTAGACCAACTAGATATAACCTAACGTATCGTTAGTTGAACTGCTACTGTACCTAATGTATATTTCCATTTTTCTTTTTCCAGAGTTAGAACTGGTTTTGCATTACCCCACGTCCCAACGTGGTTTTCAATCTTCGAGAAGGAAAATAATTAATCCAACAGTTTAATGTTCAGTGAATGAATTTGATTTTGACGGTGGAATTTCTTCCAAAATTTTGACAAAACAAAAAAAGTTGGCTGTTGAAAAGAAAAAATAAAAAAATAAAACTTGTTGGAGGGAAGGGAGTGCTCCACCCAATTTCTTCCTCAGTTTCACGCTATTTGCCAAGTGCCTCTTTCACACACAAACAACAACATTACTATTAGTTAGGACACATGTTGCATTTGGCAATCAAACTAGGGTGTTAAAATCACGTTATCATACAGACTGTTTGGTTACATAATATGTTAGAAATACCAATCTAAAGTTCAATGGTGTCCTCTTTAAAACATTGCATAATCGGAGAATCCAATCCAATTTAAAGAGATTTCTGTCCCAGTTTTTTGGTTTGCCATGTCAATGTTCATCTTCATCGTTTTCATCTGTATCGAAATATACATTCAAGAGTTGTTCCCAATTTCTTTATCACGAAATATTGTGAACCCTTTTAATTCGATTACTTTACTTCTATTCATCGGTTGAGTGTGCAATCAGATTGATTTTTCAAACATATTATAATTAATAATAAATTATTTAAATTATATTTTAATATTTTTATATTTTATAATAAAAATTTTAAAAATTAATATACAAATTAAAATATATTTACATATTTATTAATATATGTTTAACTTTAAATATAAAAAAATTATAATTTTTTAATTCCGATACTTTTAATTTAATAAAATACTTGGAAAATTGAGGCCCATGCAAGTGCAACGGGTGCCTTTTTCGTCACAGATTAATTTTAATGCGACCAAAGCCGAGTGTTAAATTATTAATCAACAAACGGGCCTTTGAGATCACAATTTGGTCATTTTTATAACGTGACAGGGATCAATTTGATATTTTGAGCCATCTCATCCAGGAGACGAAGGAGATGAAAACTATGAAGACGTAATACATCATTTAAATTTAATTTCTTTATAAAATTACACAAAATAATAGATTAGAAAAAAACACCAAACTGGACCAACCCACTTGATTAAAATCTCCAATCAACAACTTCATATCATCAAACAAGCAGCAAACAGCCCAAAGGCCAAAGATCCGGCCACGTGAAGTGTTTTCGAAGCGGCGGCGTTCTCCGATGGACCCGGAGCTTCAGAAGGTGACATAGAGATTGACGAGGGAGCAATCACCGGACCCGGAACATAAAACGGAGGAATGTTGCCGGTTACAGCAGGAGTGGGGACAGCCGTTGGCGTTGTTGCAGAGGGTGGTGATTTAGTGGGAGATGATGTGGGTGACGACGTTGGCGATTGTGCTACTGCGCAGACAAGCAACAATGCCGTGAATGATATTACAAAGCTTGACCGAGCCATTTTTTTCTGCAGAGATAAATCAGAAACTGAGCGAACTTATTAAAAGCTGGCTTCAGTAAGTAAATATGAAGAGTGTTTATATAGAGCAGCTCTGCTGCCTGTAAGTGAAGACTGACTGTCCAACAGACGATTCTCTTTTGACTTCACCCGTTGGATTGTGAAAAAGACAGATTCAAAAACCATACTTGATTAAATTAGCCATAAATTAACCAACTTTAACTTTTGAAATTATTACAATAATCTTGAAGGAAATTGAAAAGAGTAAGCGTGACGTGACGTGAGGGACACGATGAGAGGACACTAAAACACATTTGTCTGTTTATCATGATCGTACACGTGGTGCTTCACTTGTACGATGCTATCTGCTTTAATACTTTTACTTACAACGGTCGACAACAGGAATGGTTCGCTGATTGCGGAGATCCAACGGTTACGGCCATTTTGTTAGACAAAAAGATGAAGTCCGCGGTGGGACCACAATTCTGAAAATACGTTACGGCTTTTCCTTTAGGGATGCAAAATTATGAAGTACAGTGAGCAAAGTTATAATGTGACTGTCAATTAAAGATTTTAAATGATGCTTTGTCCAACACTTTCCTCGTTAAATATTATTTTATTTTAAATGATATTTATGTTAATTAAAGAGGGATATTATAATTATTTTTTAATTTTTAAAATGATATATTAATATAGTTTAATATTTTTTTTCAATTCTCGCTTGACATATTGCATTGTATTTATTTTTTAAAAATTTAGATATAAACTTGAAAAAAATAGTACAAATTTAAAAAATATTTATTAATTTCATTATTTTGATTTAATTAAAAAGATATTATTATAAAACATAGATTATTATACAAATTTACAGGACATCCTTATATTAATTCAAATTTAATTTTAATAATTTTTTTAAAAAAATGAATATTCTCAATCCAAAATTATATTATTTTGAACTAGTTGGCGTGTCTTTTGATTCATGCTGTACGATGTTGTCAACAACGGCGGGTTCAACCAGCGCCTCCAAGTCGTTTAGATCTTTCTTCAATTCATCAACCTGTATATTATGTCCGATCATTCCAATAATAATAATAATAATAAAGATTAATTTTTGAAAAAAAAACTCCGTTGGCCAATAATACAATATAAACAAAAATAATATGATTACTTTTAATTAAGAACAGATGTATTTAAATTAATATTATATTTATAAAATACAATATTTTTCAAGCTTGTTGAATTTTTTATTTTATTTTTGGCTCAAAATAAAGAAATTAGTTAGGAAAAAAATAATAATAATAATACAAAATTTCTCAAGTTGAACGGATGTATGGTATTTCACTGGTTTACGTTGATTTAATAATAATAATAATAATAATAATAATAATAATAAATAAAGATATTTGAGAAAGATAAATAAAATCAAACAATAAAATAAAATAAAATAAAATAAATACCTTATGAATGAAATTTAGAGTGAGTTGAGCATCGTGGGCAGTTTCTTTGGAAACGCGTTCAACCAACAGAGCGGTTTCTTGTAGTTTTGTGTGATCAGGAAGTATATCTGCCACGTCTGCTGATAACTTCTCTGCCACGTCTGCCACTTTTTCTATCACTTCCGTTACGTTTTCAATCCCTCCAATCACCATTTCTGCCTCCCCTGTAATTTTTATTTATTTTTTATAATTCAATACATAAAAATATTAATTGCAAATACTTTTAAAAATGAAGATAAATTAAAAGATAAAATGAAAATGGACCTTCTATCTTTTTCAGTTTCTCCCATTTCTGCTTCCACAAAGGTAGCAAAAGAGAAAGTACAGACCCCAAAATCCATCTTGCCCTGCACATATTTGTATGGTCATGATCAAAGGTGTTCTCTAATCACTATGAAATCCTTTCTCTTTATAGCATCCCTTATCGATTTACATACCAGAGGGCGAAGTTAATCCTTGGAGGAGCCGGCGCTGGTGGTGGTGGACCAGCATTGTTCATGTCATCCTTCACCCTAACCCAAAAAAAAAGGGAAAAATGGAAGTGAAACATCTTTTTGATATGAAGACGAAATTGAACTAGAAAATATTAAAAGGATATTCGGTAGAAATGATCACATGTTGTTAGTATCCTGATGGTTTGATCTGCGTCTTCCGCCATTAATAGTATTGCTGTTAATCAAATGCAAACCTCGATGCATTGAGTAGCCATGTCCCAGCTTAGCAACTGTAACACGGGGAAGTTGCCTTTGAGAAGTATTATAAACGGAGAAAGATCTGTAACGATAAAATTGATCAAGAAAACTATGCAATAAGTCAGAATTTCCCCAAGCACGTCGTCTTGACATTTCAACTAATTTGATCTCTCTCCCACCCGAAAGCAATATTTATATGCTGCCTTTTGATTTCTGGTTTAGAGAGAATGAAACTTGATAATCTGCCTTTCCAGAAAATTGCTTGCTAATGGGCTGGCACGCCAAGGAATGTTGCAAATTTTGGTCTTTTAAAGCTAAGATGTGCAAGCTAAGCATGTCAACTGTGCCTTGCAAGTTAAAAGTTCGAAACTGTCTTCATGATTTGATGTTACCTTCAGGATTAATTAATTTGTTGGGCTATTTGCTAATGTTTGTCACGCTGAGTTGAGTATAGTAAGCAAACTCTATTTTTAATTAAAGATAAACCCCAATCAAGAAAGCAACTAGCTATGGAGAAAGCATTAAAATAAAATCCTATCAAGTAAATTTGAAGAAAAGTTTAGTAGAGTTAAGACTCTATTATTTATTAGTGTTGTTGCTACATGGTTTTTAAATTATAATTATTGTAAAATAAAATTATTAATGTAAAGTATAAAAATGTGAATATTCAAAAAATATTATTCATAAAATAAAAAATGAATATTTATCAACTATTTTAAATGTTTAATTTTAAAAATACATATCCTTAATTTATTTTTCTTAATTTTATATAAATATAAATATAATTTTTATTTAAAAAAAAATAAAAATACACTTAATCATAATATCCAATGAACGTGTGTGTATTATCATCATCGTCATCGTCAAATAGTTTATGTTAACCAATTAAAGTATGATAATATAACGTTATATTTTAGGCCGTAAAAATCTCTTATTCTTACATCTCCAGTTTGAAAATGAAATAAAGTGAAGGAATGAGTCATGAATAATATCAGAATCTGACATGTCCATAAAATTAACTTTTATTTTTAGCTGCATGGTTTGATCAGACGGCCAACTGAATGCCACAACATCATCATCTTGCTGGGATTTTAACATAAATTGTTCTTGTAATATCGCCCAAGCTTCAATTTCTCCGCCACATTTCGTATCAATCACAGGAACAATATCCGAAGCTTTTTGCACACTGCTTACCCAACTCGGATTTCCCAAACCGAACTCAGTTTCATAATAATCAACGGCTTAAAACCGGACAGCAAATAGGACAGGTGTAGGTAATAGATCAATTTATTTTTCTTGTTCTCCAATTAAGGTCGAGTATATATTACCTCCATTGTGTAACCTCCACTCTCATGAAATGAAATTCTTTAAAAAAAAATCTTTTCCAGGCTCATTTTCATATTCATCATTTTTCATTCTTTGTTAACTTGGCATTAGAGCTGGCCTAATGGACAACAGTTACAGGCAGCTTGTCACAAACCACAAACACAGCAAATATTTCTTCAAGCGATAGTTCCTTCACATTCACAAATCCAATCAAGCTCACGAGCACTAATTACCCACTATAGAAGTCTTAACTGTTGCCAAGCATTAAAGCAAATGGTCCTGGGGGTCTCATTAATGGCAAACTTATAAGAACAAAGTCACCACCAAAATGGTTAGGTTGATAAAAAATACAAACATATCATAGAAATATGCTTAACCATCTATGTACAAGACAAAATGCCCCTCAAATTCTGGTGGGAAGCATTCTTTACAACCAGTGGAAATATGCAAGTGGTTGTAAAGCTTTCCGCTGGTTGTAAAAAATGCTTCCCATCAGAATTCTTTAGGGAGTAAAGAGTGAAATTTTTTCAAGACTCACTTTTTTATAAGAACCCAGGTACATTCTAAACTTACTAGAAAGAACTAAAATGCATGCTTGAGTGTAAAGTTATTCCCAATCCAGTGTGATTAGGTCAGAAGTTCAGACTTTTCAAGGCAAAACTCTTTATAGTAGTATTTGCAAGGCGCTCCATATGACATGTATTTTAGATATCAATTGACTCTTACAGTAAATAAGCTCACCCAATACACGAGTAATCCTTTGGATTCTCGCAGAGCAACTGGTAAAAGGATACTTAGATTAAACACTCATTATGACTTGAATTCAGAAAGACAAACATTGATTTGGTAGGAGTTTTTTTATGGTGATTGGCGATGTAATATGTCTACCTAGGAATCCTCATCTTCCGGAGTTCACAAAAACAAAAGGTCATAGCCAGGTTTAGTGATAAAGGCAAGTACAAAGAATTTGCACAAACTAGTGTTTAAATGACAGTGAAATTTCTTCTAAATGAAATGCAATTTTCGGTCAACACACCTGTTATATGGTCTGACAAGTGAGTGCACCAGCCTTGACTGGAGATCCAGTTTACCATGCTAGAATTAAGCACACAGATGTAGATATACACTTAATTTAAGATCAAGTTACCAATAGAGAGCTTGTGATCCATTATATGCCTAGTAAGTATCAAATAGTTGACGTTATCACCAAGCCACTCTCCTTTGATTGTTTTAATTGTTTTATAACCAAGATCAATGTTCTTTCAAGGACACTGAGGTTAAGGGGGAATGTCGAAGACGACAATCTTTATCCCAAGTCAGTAACAAGTAACCAAGAGTCTATCTAAAACAACTTGACCTAGCATTTGAACAAATAAACCAATGACTACTAAGTGGCCAGCAAGACAACCAGCTGGAACAATATTTTCAAGGACAAGACTGATATAAGGGACCCTATACAACCTTGTATATATGCACGCTCTAGTTCCATTATCTGATTGCATCTAGGTATGCTAGTGAGCAATTATTCTGGTTACCTTAGCTTTACAAGAGACTCTCTCTCTCTCTCTCTCTCTCTCTCTCATCCTTCTATCTATCATATATCTATATAAATGTTCTTTCCTTTATAATGGTCTAGGGTTCAAACACAGTTACATGGTATATCTTAATAACAACCATATTATAAACTATTAGTTTTCTGAAAAGAAATTGAGGACTCATTCATCATGTCAACTGTTAGTTATGAATGTATACAGATCCCAACTCATATTGTTCACAGTAGTTTCTGATAGAAGTTTAGAACTGACCATGCAATTGAGAATCTAAAAAGGAGGCTACTAAGAATGAACAGTTAATAAGAGCTAGACAGGTGAGAGATAACAAATGTACAAGAGTTTCAATAACTTTATAATACATCAAAGGGCAGTTGCACTACTGTAAACTTTTACATGTAGAACTATTTAAACAATTACAAAGATGAAAAGATAGATCATTTACTTTTGCCCAACCAGACACTTTTTTGACCACCCAAAACATCAGAAATTATGGTACCCAAGATTAGAGGTATACAAACCATGGGATTAATCATTGATCAATTGCCGGTATAAAGAGAGGAGATAAATCATGAAAAAGTAGATAAATTCTAAGCCTACTTCCCCGAATTGGCATCCTTATGAATGCCTAAATTTATAACCAAGTTGAATCTAGAAATGATTCTAGGGAGGATATGATGTTGAGCCTTGCCAAGTCCATTAGCTATCCTATAATTCGTTACTCTTTGTCCATGGTCACTAATTTCAGACATTTGATTTTTCTAAGAAATGCAGAAATCATGTACCATTCAAGAACTATATTCCTGATTAATGCTTGAACTGACAATACAAGTGAGCATGGGAAATGGAAAGTTGAACAAAATTCTTTCTTTAGGCCAACATGAAACACCTAAGTGAAGAAGTATAATGTCAACAGGGTTGTCTAGTCTCGTGCACACTTGATTAGATGTTAAGTAGACAGAAATATTACCAATAAAGGACTCATGATTTCTTTCATTTAATCAATCATTTACTTTCATACAAATCTCAAACAGAAATCCATACATGCACCAAGAGTTGCTCATATAAAAAACAGAAAAGGGTCAAAGAATTAAACCTACAAACTTGTAATGTCCAAGAACAGTGATATACAACATAAAAACAGCTGTAAATCCATATGCTCACCAGTCACCACCTTGAAGACCCTCTATTCCTTGAAAAGGTCCTATCCCCCCGACTCTTCTCCATAATCACCGCTCGTTCCCTCTCCTTCTCCTTTTTCTCCCTTTTCAACCGTTCTTCCCTCAACTCTTTGAGCGTCTTCTTCCCACCCTTCTTTCCTTTCTCATGCACTTTTGAAGACTCATTGTTCTTATCATTCTCATGAGCATCATAATTGCTCCGCCTTCCAAGGTACCATGGCAATTTAACTCCTTTCCCAGCAACACCATACCCCAACCTATACTTCTCATCATCTGGAGTCACAACCTTTGACGATTGTACCTCCTCTTTCCTCATCTTCTTCTGCTTGAATCCATCCTTCTCGGCACTTCCTTCATTCTCCAGTCCTTTAACAGGGTCAAAAATCTTAATCCCTTCAAAAAGATTAATATGATTTGACTTCGGCTCTGATTCAACAAGCTCTGTGGCAGTCTCATTGACAGGCTCAGCTGCTTTCTTTAATGGAGCCAAACCACGTGAAGCACGAAGACGCTCTAAACGGAACTCAGCATCTTGTTTTCTTGCCTGTTCACGCTTGAGCTGCTCTTCTCTAGCGGCCGCTTCTTCATCTTGTCGGACTTTTTCTCTGTTTTCGTAGTTGTACACATTCCACCGCTTTTGAGGCAGAATATTTAACCCACCGTGGCCTCCCATAGTTACTCTTAACTTGAACTTAACCTGTAAAGCAATGTGGATACTTTAGAAATTGCAATTCTTAAAAATTAAATTAAAATGAATCAGTAATCCCAAAAAATAAAATCGGTATGAACACCTACACGGAACTAATTAAATGATTTCACAAATCAATGGTTACAGAAAGACGAAAAAAATTTGAGGTTACAAAAACTGTGCTTGGTTTTGGTGCATAAAATTCGAGCTCGATTCACAATAAAACTATCGAGATTCATATAACATCAAAGGACTAATTCGATAATTGGAATTTAAATTAGTAAGAAATCAATTTACACGGACCAAACCGAGATCATAAGAGGGTGAAAACAACAGAGGCAAAATTGGATTAAAACCCCCCAAAAAAATCAATAAGAATAAACTTACAATAAGAAGCTAATTCGAATACAAACAGCACAAATTTAAAAATAAAGCAAAAAAAAGATGAAAAATTAGGATGAATTCACTTACCTGTAACAACGGAAAGACGGCTGGAAGACAATTAGCAAAAACGGAAGCAAGAGAAAGTCTATATTATATCTCTGCGCGTAACAACAAAAAGAGGGATAGAAGGCGACTCGCAAAAACGGAAGCAGGAGAAAGTCTTATATTGTATCTCTGCGAATCCTCTTCGGTTTAGGAGGAATAAGACGCTAGCTATGCGGTTGTGCCAATGAATTATTGAATTGTAGGGGCGTTACTAAAAGAACCTCACTCAAACACTGATTCCCCCCTTTCCTTGTGTGTCACGAACAAGAGGGGGCTTCTTTAGTTAGGTACTAACTCTTTTGCTGTAGTCGGGTATTGCTATTGCTATTTAAGTTTTATTTAAATGAGAATATATATATATTTTTTGTATTTTTTATAGTAATAATAATATATTTTTATTTTTAATTATTAAATAATCGAGGGACAAAAAAAAATTCAAAACTTAAGATGGAATGGAAATAGTCCAGATCCCTTTATTTAACGAACTAAAATTATAAAAAATTAAACTAACCGTTAAAAAAAATATATATATATATATATATATTCTTTAATATCAATAAAATTATAATTAAGAACATAATTTATTATTATTTTTATATGGATCCTTGTCATTGATTGGTTAACTTAGGTTTATTTATTCAGAAATAATGTAATAATGTCTACGACAAAATGGGATTTTGTTGAAGAGGAATTTTGATATTTTGTTGATTTTTAACTTTTGTATTTTTCATTTAGAATCTTATTCTCACTTTGCATAAATTTCACTGCTTAAATAGCTTACACAAACAGTTTCATTTATTCTTCTGTTCCTTTGTTTTTTTTAAAATAAATTTAACTAGACATAGGCTGTGGGCCGTATTGACGCTCACCAATTTTCAGTCCTCGGTTATGGGGATATGTTGATAGATTACTGTGACAACATTTGGGTAAGCTTAGTTTTCTACAAAATTGGTTTGTAGGTTACAGTGATGTTGTAGCTCAATCCAGATATTATTGGGACTTAAATGGTAGTTTATCTAAATGAAATAAATGTTGTTTCAGTTATGCCCTTTATTGTGGTGTTTTTCTATAAAATATAGGCACCCATATGTCATTATTATTGGGCCTGACTTTAAGTTTGAGATCTAGACTGAGCTGCCCAAGCTTCCTGTTTCCAATGGCCGCCAGGGCTGACAAAGTCAATTCCGTGCGCAAGTAAAAAAAAACTTCTAAAACAAAAGTAGAAAAGCCAAATACCATTCTCAACCATCCGAATATTCAAAGTTCCACCAAGTTGGAATAATAAACAATTAATTTCGCCTGTTGTTTTCTTCTTTCTTCGTTCACCGACCTATCAGCTAACGCCATTCTACCCTTTCACTTTCTTCATTTTCTTCTTCTCTATTTGATGTTTTCTCTTCCTTCCGAACATGGGGTTGCTGTTGCACCATAGAAAGTTCATAAAATACTCATTCAATGACACTGTACCGGTACCGGATGGCTGTTCATCCTGTAACTTATCCGATAATTCAACCTTTTGTAAATCACCATGCGTTAGTTTTTGTCCTACCTATTGCCAGCATTTTCTTTATTCTCTTATTCCCTCTGAAAGTCCTCCTGTCTTTGCATATGATGATATTCATGCCAACAAATCCCGCAAATTCTTGATCATTGCAGCCTCAGTTCTCTCTACAACTTTGTTTGCACTTATCTGTTATGTTATGTTTGCCAAGTTTTATTTGGGTTGGAGGTCTCCTTCAAGGAGAAGATCGTCACAGCCAGAGATTGCAAATGATCATTTCCTAGATGAAGATCATGGTCCCTTGTTTGACCATCACGTATGGCATATCAACACCGTCGGTCTGCAACCGTCGATCGTCAGTCAGATCACTGTTTGTAAGTATAAGAAGGGAGATGGACTTGTTGAAGGAACAGACTGCTCTGTTTGCTTGAGTGAGTTTCAAGAGGATGAGACTCTCAGACTTCTACCAAAATGCAGTCATGCTTTTCACATCCCTTGTATTGATACTTGGCTTAGATCTCACACCAATTGTCCCCTGTGTCGCGCTCCCATAGTCAAGAACGCAGCCACAGCAACATCATCTGAATCAAGCAATGACAATTTAGGCACTGGCTTAAATACCCAAGTGACTATTTTGGTAGATAATGATGAAACTGAGAGAGAATTGGAAGAACATGGAGCTGTTGAGAGGAGGGATATTGTTAATGACACAGAAGCAGCAGGAGAACTAGGGCTTGAGCATACAAGAAAGAGATGTGAAAATTCAGAAGAGATGCAACCAATTAGGAGATCAGTTTCTTTAGATTGCCTATCAGCTTCTAAGGTGATTCAAGCGCTTGCTAATTCTGCTCCAGAAGAAAGCAAAGGCAATTCAGATACCCAATTGGCAAAAGACACCGATTTCAATATGAAAATTGTTGCAAAGAGAATTGGAAGGACTGAAACCTTTCAGAAATTTGTGGGCAATTCTTCGGTTGGGAGATCTTTTCAAAACGTACCCGTCTCATTGAAGAGGTCAATTTCTTGCAGTGGGAAATTCTTGGGTTCAAGGTCTACCCGAATCCAGAAGCCAAATTTTCTTTCTGAAGGTACAATTAACTCAATTGTTCATAGTGACGTCTAAAAATTTTGATGTCTCAAGTGTGCTCTCAAAAAGATGGAGAGTTATATTATTGGTTTCCATACACAACCAATTAGGGTAACGTAATAAAGTTGTATGTGATTTTGAAGCTTGTAATAAAATAATACGAGCTGAAATGGATGATGCTGTTATATCTAAAAGATTATTGTATACGAAACAAAGTAATTGTAATTACATATTCCTTTATGAATTGATGATGTTGTTATTTCTGGTATGGAAGAGACACAAGAAAGAGAAGAAGCACCAAGAAGATGTTTGTTTTTCTATTTATAAAATCAAGAGGAGTGAAATTCTATATCTAAACTAGATGAAATTGTTTAATACGGAGCTGAGCCAACCTAAAGCCCGTGTATGACATTATTGAAATGGCTCCTGCATATACTTAATACATCACTATCATTACTACGTGTTTACCAGACGTAGGAACTTCACGCTATATACACCTCATTTGGGCCAAATCCATGAAACCACTCTGCCAATATGATGGTTGGTTGCCACTAATGTTCTGATTGACTTGTATTCAAAAACTTATACAGAAAAATGCAGTATACTCAAGTTGGGTGCAGGTGCAGTACTGTCCATTATAGATGGAATATTATTGTGAACATTCACTGCATTATTAAGCGTGTTCAGTAGTAAGCGGGTGCGTTCGTGAATTTGTACACTAATAGAGAGCAAAGCTGACTCCTACAAAGACAATACAAAATTGTGGGGTTACTAATCCAAAATTGTGAGGTTACAAAGACAATACAAAAGTTCCGGTCTATAAAATCATATTCATCTCTTATACTCTCATAATTTCCTTTTCACGTACTACTTGCTTTCTGTCTCTCAATGGATGCAACAGTTACCCCTAAATTCCCGTTCATCAAATCTCTGGCTGAGTCTCCTGGTCTCACCACCGTTCCTTCCTCTTACATTTTCACCAAAAACCCACACGATCAAGCTGTTTCAGACCTCGAACCAGAGGACTCAATCCCAACCATTGATTTCTCTTTACTCAACTCTTCCAATCCTGATCAACGCACCAAAGTCATCCAGGAACTTGGAAAAGCCTGCAGGGACTGGGGATTTTTCATGGTATATGTATTATATATATTTTAACTTATCATTTATCCGAATTCTTAGTGTACTAATGGGTAATTATCAAGTAGGTGATAAATCATGGTGTAGAAGAGAGTTTGATGAAGCGCATGATGGATGGGTGTAAAAGATTTTTTGATCTAACGGATGAAGAGAAGAAAGAATTTTCAGGGAAACATGTGTTGGATCCGATAAGATGTGGTACTAGTTTCAACGCTTCAGCTGAAAAGGTTTTCTTTTGGAGGGATTATCTTAAGGTTTTTGTGCATCCTCAATTCTATTCACCCAGAAAGCCTACTGAATTCAGGTGTTCACAATTACTTCTCTGAAGCTATATACAGCTGAAAAGTGGCTTTTACAGTTGTTCATTCGTTATAACAATGTTATCTGTCAGAGAAGGGCAAAGAATGAAACAGAATTCTATAAGATCTAAGGATTTAACTAAAGGGCAAATTACTAAAACTAATACTCATCATATTGTGAAATTTAAATTTACATAAAGCAAGATTGAAGAAATACATATATCTTGCCCAATGACAGTGTTGGTCATGGTTCCTGCAGAGAGATTTCATCAGAGTACTGCAAGAAAACTCGAGAAGTGGGAAGGGAGTTGCTTAGAGGAATATCAGAGAGTTTGGGATTCAAATCCAGCTACATCGACGAGACCCTGAATCTCGATTCAGGTCTGCAAATTCTGGCAGCTAACCTGTATCCACCATGTCCTCAGCCTGAACTAGCAATGGGAATGCCCCCTCATTCTGATCATGGCTTATTGACTCTTCTAACTCAAAATGGAATTGGTGGTCTGCAGTTGTTACACAACGGAAAGTGGTTCAATGCCAGTGCCCTTCCCAACTCATTTCTTGTTAACACTGGCGATCACATTGAGGTACCTGCTTGGATTAGTCTGAATAAGTCGAATTTCTTTCTTGCTTCACTTCAGTGAAACAATAAAGCGTTGCATTACATCAAATTCTCATATCAAAAGTGCAACGTACGCAGGACAGCAAGACCTTAGAGTGGACTGATGTATATAACTTCAATATTTATCGCAACCTAAGAAGTATATTTCTAGTCAAATTGATGATAAGAGGTGTTGGTTGGTGGCATGCAGATTTTGAGTAATGGGAAGTACAAAAGTGTGGTGCATAGAGCCATTGTGAACGACAAGAGGACGAGGATATCTCTAGCTGTTGTGCAGGGACCTTCACTTGACACAGTGGTTAGTCCAGCAAAAGAATTTATAGAAGACATTGAGAATGAAGCACCAGAAGCAGCATCATACATCGGGATAAAGTATGAGGAGTATTTGGAACTTCAGCAAAGCAACCAGCTCGACAATAAATCTTGCTTGGACCGTTTGAGGGTTTGAAATATATAATACCTAATGAAATAACATGTTATAGTTCCGATAACTAATTATAATAATCTTTTATTCGGTTTTAAAATCATGTAATATATCAAGCTGAAGCATCGTCCATAGGTATGACAGGATGGAATATTATTATGTTGTTTCTGTTTTGATTATGAAAATGAATTTGTAATTGTTTTGAGTGTAGTAGATGGGTGTGTGTTTGTGATAGCTGCGGACATGGCCACATTATTTACTAATTCTCAAGGTTTCAAGTAACCGATGAACAAAGTAATCAGCACTAAGAAAAAACAAAAGTAACATCACCGACGCAAATAATACAAAAAGCAAACTCTAAACTATTTTTACTCAACGATCTCTCTAGATGTCATCAATATAATTTGTTGGGTATATTGACAATCTGACCCTGAAAACGACGAACACAACATTAAACACGGCACACGAAATTATGACATTAATATCACTGTCACCAGTCACTACCATGCACTGCATTATTGAGAATGTCTGTTTCTGACCAGATGCGTTCATCAGATTGTTAACCCTATAATAATACAAAGATGACAGCCGACGCCTAACAAAGGCAAGACAAAAGATTTTGTCGTTTTATTCCTAGCAAATCCTACTTAGATCGTAAGAGGATTTCAAAATGCTTTTATTGATATTGTGGTCACAAATGCGTCTCGATGATGAATATGATGAAAGGGCATCTCAAACAAATGCTTTTATTTTGCTTGGACAACCGAATAACGAGATATAAAGTACTCATTACTTTAATACTATTTAATTTTGGAAAAAATGGAAATGGAGACCTCTCAAATTCCCATCCTTTGCCAAAGAAAATCCTATTTACAATGTCAGTGGGCAAAGTATAAGCCGGATCAATTGCTTTTAGTCCCGGATATTCAAGAGATGATAAAGAGTATTTTATACTCTTAATTTGGACAGAGTTTACTTGATTTTTGCAAGTCTTGAAATTAAATGCATGCATAATCGTATTTCTTGTGTAATTTTCAATTAATGAAGGAATAAAAACTTGGGAAATGATTTAGTGTTGAAGGGACATTAGAAAGATAACATTTCAATTTCAAAAACAAGAAAGTGGACAGTAACTTCAAAGCCGCAGCTCCAAGCAAGAGAAAAATACACAAAACAATAGTTTTAAGGTTGCGACCCAGGGAGGCAAAGTAGGGCTTGGACCCAGAGAGGCAAAGTGGGGCTTGGCACTACAGGTCAGAAATATCAGAAATTTTCAAGATTTCCAATCCGATTTCTACAGGAGTTTCTTTCTACAAAATATTTATAGAAGAATCTTCTTAGAAGACTAGCAGTAGAATGGGAAAGGGCAGAAGTGGCATATTCCATTAATGAAACTCTTCCCATAAACATAAAGAATGAACAGAGCACGGGATTCACACATTAGCAATAGAAGCAGCAACAGTTTTATAAAATGAATGAATGACGATTCATTCAACTAAATTGGATTAGAGTACAGGAGCTATAAACCAAGCTTTGTCAAATGAGAAAATTGAAGCTATTAGATACCTGCTACTACAATATACGTATGCAATAATACATCAACAGCATCATCATGTCTATCTGAAATTCCCCCATCAGATCCTGCTCCAGCAGATTTCAAAATCAATCATAATATCAGTAAGTTTGGCTACAATACTTGAACTCAAAAATCCAAGAGTAATAACAAGATTAACAATAATGAGTCCACCCAGAAATTATTTGGAAAAAAAAATATGACCAACTCAAACAAACCTGAAAGTTCAAGAAAAATTTAACAAGCTTGCCCTTGTTGATCCAATGGACTCTGTCAATCATGACCAAGCTTGACAGGACTCACCACGAGCAGCAAAGCTGGAGTAATTCAACAAGACCATGGTGAGACAAGCATGCAAGAATCTTCCCGCGCAAAATTGGTCTGAAAGAAAGTAACGACATCAGGAAAATTCTCAAGACAACCGTTTAGTGCTATGCCGTTTACATCACCACCAGCCAAGGAGGTCCTTGTTAACATGATGCAGAGCGCCAGTGATAGCAAGAGTTCCAACACAACAAAAGACAGCAGGCAAAACAGAGAAACATTTTACAGCGTTTTACTGGCTTGAGGAACCAAGAAACATGTCCAGTGATTTTAATGAGATTAAATTCTCCCTGGACTTTACAAATGCCCGTAATCTAGACTGCATGGTTACTTGAACGATAAATTTTCATAAAAGACACTCTCTCCCAATGTCCCAATTTGATGTCATTATGGTTAGAAGTTGATAAAGAAAAACATTTTGATTGACTGAATGTCAAATCAAAGACAAAAGAAGCACCAAGGACAAGTTCATGACGAAAAGGAATGAATATTAAAATTGTCATTGTTACTGTTATCAGGATTCCCTCAAGCAAACTCTATGGATTTCCACCCTGAAAAGAATAACAGAGAGCAAACTAGAATGCACACCCAACTTCCTCAAAGAACCATTTGAAAAAACTCTGTGCTACAATTCTGAAGTAAATGCATGACATAATTTACCCTGCAGGAAACTCCCCACCAGGAGTACATCCAAATCCACCATCAAGATTTTGCAACTCCCCCTTTAGTTCACTGCAGGAAACTCTGTGTTACAATGTTAGTTGTAATCAGTTAAAACAGTTTGGCAATTAGTCTAGTTGGTAAGATGTAATTGCATCAAGATTTTAAGATAAAAAATGAATAAAATTCAACAATTAAATATAAATAAATACTTAATATGTACGAGTGAGTTGAATGCATAAGAAAAGAAAGTGATTTTCTTATGTTATGTAAAAAGGTAGTATTCTTTAGTGTTTTACTAGAAATTACTGTATAATTATTTTAAAAGATTCTTATATATTTTTTGACGATTAATCAATAAAAATTCTACTTTTTTTTATTCGTGGATGTAGGCCTAGTAATTAAATTATGTAATTTTTATTTTGTTTTATAATTATTATTATTTTTTATTTATTTTGCATTCTTTATTTCTATATTTTCATTTGTTGAAGTTGTTATTTATAGAATTATTGATATATTGAATAATTCCGTACGTAATACATAATTTTTGTGTTTTTCTTATTGAACGATATCAAGTCAACAATACGAAGAAAATAATTTGATTTATAATTTTTCCAAGATCCAACATTATCCACATTGATTTTATCCAACGACAGTAATATTGAGAGACAGCATATTTTTACGGTACTTCTAATGCTTGCTGCTGGTTGAAATCAGTTTCTTTTTCTCATTTATTTTTATCTTATTTTTATTTTTTTTAAAAGCAATTTATCTGAAGAGGGAACCAAAAACGCTGCGTTCGACAACGAACAAAATATAAAGGGCCGCCCATTTAACACTACTGTACAAAGCAATGGCTGCTCGCTCTTTCTTCTTCAGTCTCAGACGGTAAGCACGCATTCAACCCTCCTCCAATTTAATTTTCTATACTTAAAGCTCAATTGAACCGTTGTTTGATTTCTTCAATACACAAGATTCAATATTTTATCTTCTTTCCTTGTTTGACAAACCCTTGAAAATGCAGAACAAGCAACGTAATAATCAAGGACAATCACAATTCGGAGTCTTTCCGTCTCCCAAGGTTTCTGTCTTCTGGAGCTTTAAAAAGCGATTGTCTGGGAGAGACGTCGAATTTTGACGGAGGCGACGATCTCAAGAGCAGAATTCTTAGAATTAGACTGCCAAAACGTAGCGCCATTAATGTTATTCAGAGATGGGTCAGTGAAGGAAACCAAACTACGATTTCTGAGCTTCGACTGATTTTGAAAGAACTCAGAAAATCTCAGCGTTACAAGCACGCTCTCGAGGTTTGGTTTAATTTCTTTCGCTTGTTCTTTTTTGGAGGTTAGGCTTAATAATCGGTAAGGAATTCATTATCAAGTTTGACAATTAATTAAAAAACGTATATAGAGTTGGATTATGAAATTTGGTGTATCCCAATGCACAACTGTTATTAATCTATCAAGTTTAATGAGAATTTTTTTCCTGAGCATAGTTGTTTGGATTTGGGCTCAGGTGTTGGAAATTTTAGTGAGATGTCTTAGTTAAAATAACTTATGCCTATAAAGGGTCTGTTTGGGATTGAAATGCTGTTCATTTTAAGGCTTAGCCACTCTAGAATGAAACACTAACTGTTAAGTGGGTGGGTATCTGGGTGAGTGCTAAATATTAACTGTCATGTCACGTTAAGCATGCTTAACTTTTTCACTTACATAGTTAAGTAAAAATATATCAGCTGCAAACACCTTAAAACTCTGAGTATGAGATGTTATAGTTGGCACGAAGTATGGAAAGTGTATATGTTAATAGAGAAGTAGATGACTTGACATTGTTGTCAATGTCAATATTATATTTTTATCATGGGCCTTCATTTATCAATGGATCTTTAGTGTGATATAGTGAAGTTTTTGTGAGTTCTTGCAATTTGGTGGGTTGTAAAGGCTTAAAGATTGCATGCAGAATAAGTATCACTTTTTTTGCTTATTTTATTTATATTGGCGTTTTTGCTCTCCCATCATTTGAAAACCTATAGAAAATTTGGAAAATAATAGATGCCATGGAAAGACCCACAACAATGTTAGTGTGGCACATGAAGAAGTTATTGTATTAGCCTCTTCATGTTAATAATTTATGGATATTTCATTGATTTGCTGAAACTGTGTAATTTATGCTAGAAATAGTTTGCTGGTAACTGGATTTTAATCTGATTGAATCTTGGTTGCTGTTGACTCAATAGAAATGTACTACTTGTTAGATTGAGAATTTATTTTCACCAGGAATATGTTGTGGAACGGTTACCTCTCCATCTTATTGCAGTGAGCATATAAAAAATGTTTTCTTCCACGTAATAGTAGGTTGGATTGGAGCAGCTCTTGTTACATGTAAAATTTGTTTGCTGTTAAATCAGTTGGCAATGAAACCAACATTATTTGGGAAATAACTATATTATTTTTTCTCTTATAAAAATGCTTAGCCTATGCTTGCATTCATTGCTTTCTTATCCTTTGAATTTGTAAAAAATTCTGTTTTGTAACTGATACAAGGTCGCAGATAACTGAATGGATGGTCACTCATGAAGAGTTTGTGTTATCAGACTCTGACTATGCAATGCGTATTGATTTGATGACAAAAGTTTTCGGTATTGATGCTGCTGAACGCTACTTTGAAGGTCTTCCGCTCTCTGCAAAGACTAGTGAAACCTACGCTGCTCTCCTCCACTCTTATGCTGGTGCTAAGTGGACTGAAAAGGCTGAGCAACTATATGAAAGAATTAAGGAGTCAATTATGTCCTTTGATGCCCTTATATATAATGAGATGATGACTCTGTACATGTCGGTTGGACAGGTGGAAAAGGTCCCTTTAGTTATTGAAGATCTGAAGCAAAGGAAAGTTGTGCCTGATATTTTCACTTATAATCTATGGATTAGTTCATGTGCTGCAGCCCTCAACATTAATGAAGTTAGGCAGATTCTGAAGGAAATGAGTCTTGACGCTAATTCCAATGATGATTTTTCAAAGTACATCAATCTCGTCAATATATATATTACAGCCGGTTATCTTGTGAATGCAGAGAACAGCACTCTGGTTGAAGCAGAGAAAAGGATTACACAAAGAGAATGGATAACCTATGACTTCCTTATCATTTTGTATGCAGGTTTAGGAAACAAAGATAAAATTGATCAAATATGGAAATCATTAAGGATGACTAAGCAAAAGATGACAAGTAGAAACTACATTTGCATTCTTTCTTCTTATCTGATGCTTGGGCAATTGAAGGAAATGGGAGAAGTTATTGGTCAATGGAAACAATCTGCTGCTTCAGATTTTGACATCTCTGCCTGTAATAGACTTTTGGCTGCATTTGCAGATGTTGGATTGACTGAAAAAGCCAATGACTTCCATATGCTTCTGCTACAGGATAACTGTCTCCAGCTCCCACAAGTGAATCATGATAGATTTTAGTTTTTAATGATCAGAGCAATGCTGTTTAGAGCACAGTTATGGTGCCTGGACATCTGGGGGGAAAAAAAATAAAGTATAATGGCAGTTCTTGTTGCACGATCCAAGCTGCAGCTGTTTTATGTTTTGCCCTTTTCTATTTGCATCCTTTACTTCAAATGTAGATTTCACAACTTCTTAAAATACAATTCATGTTTCTTTCTTATATTTCACATTTAAGATATGAACCCACTGGCTTTCTTAATGGCTGATGTAACTCATACTCTATGTATCAGAATGTTTGAATAGAGATATTGCAATCATTTAGAACGTAATGGGATGTTGTTTTGACCAATTGATGCCCTTGCCCCGCCAACTGGTGACCAAATTTTATTTTTCCTTTACTGTTTTCTTATGTCTAAGCATGCTAGATGAAATTGCTGGCTAACATCAATGACTTCTAAGTCATTAGTGACTTGCTGATTTGCCTTTTTCCTTGGAGGTGAATACTGCTCTCCTGATCTTCATGTATTATTTTTCTTTCCCATTGTTTTACCATTTATAAGTTAATTTGGAATCCATGGCCAGTATGGCAGGGATTTATGAATGTTTTTAGATCAGTCTATGAAGGTTTGGATAGGATAGTTTACAATGATGGATTAATAGCAATCTTGCGCTTTGAATTAGCAAGGCCTAACATAATATTCTAGTGTTGGCCTAAGTAGTCACATAGTAATATTTGTGATTGTCCTCATAATATTTGGTCTGTCTGAAACTATATCAATGCATAATAATCATATTAATACAAAATACACTGAAGAGATGTACCAATATCATTTGACACTCATACCCCACTCAATTTCTACTCATCTATGTACCTCAAAAGGCCTACTATAGGTTATATGTTGTAGTTACAGAAATATCCTACACACACATTATCTACTAACTCAATACTATATCACCAGCAAAATAATGTATAAGTAATATAAAATATTTAATTCAAGCAATTGTTCACTCAAATATTTTCCTAATAAAAATTCATATCGATTTAAAAATAATTCAAATTTATTTCATATCATAATCATAATTATAATATATTCAAATATATATATATTTAATTTATATTCTAAAAGAAATAATTAAGTAAGTGATAAAATTTTTATCTCAATCACTTCGATTTACGTGTGATTTAATTTAAAAAATTAATTTTTAATATAAACTCATGGTTGAATTTCTTTGGCCAAAATGAGTCTAACAAATGTCTACGAAGTTAAAAATAATGTTCGAGAGGTCTAAAATAGAAGGGATGATGGAGAATTCACCATTGACCTGTCAATGACAGTAATTATAATTTTTGATATCTTAAATCCAACGATTGTGTTTGTTTTTCCATCCAACATTTGGTTTGCTAAAAATTTGTTTTTCCATCTAACATTTCGTTTGCTAAAAATTTTGCCAAAAAGTCATGAAGTCAAGAGTAAAAATCTAACTTTGGTGAAGTCAACGAAGAAAATCTAACAAATTTGGGGCTCAAATCTTATGATGGTTTTGTTTTATTTATTAAGATGAATTTATTAATATACTCAATTTTTTTTTATAAGAAGTCGGGATTGGCTGGAATGCTAAGTTTAAAATTTTTTAAAATTTTAAACAGTATTTATCAGCTCATCAAAAGTCTAATTAAGGTGAGATTTACGCCAGTGGAATAGTTATATTAAGAAAAGTGGGTGGTCCAAAAATTATGACTATAGATATTTGTTAGGGTATTATACTTGACACCAAAAATTTCAAGTCCGGGGCTCAACACACCCGCATATTCAACCCAAGCAATTTGAGATTTTACAATCCATTTTCCTTCAATGGTCTAATGTTCTTATTTCCAAATTTTTAGATGGTTGAGCTATCTCTAATACTACGTACGATAATTCAATCTAATTAGTATGAAATTGTCTGCTTTAACGAACTCTAATTCTTTCATGGCTTTGTTCGTGGCATTAAGGATTTAAGCCCTAGGCTTAAAAGAGATGATATTAGTTAAGGGATAGAAAACTTATAAGCATATTCACAGGTTTAATTTAAATAATAAGAAATTTTATAATAATTAAATTTATTGAATGGCTAAGCACGAAAATTAAGAAAGAGTGAAACGAATTATTCAGAGTTTTTGTCTCGATACTATTGAATGGCCACCGTGTACACAAATGGGATTTGGGTGGTGAATGATTCATAGTTTGCTTGCTTACAGTTCTCACATTTGCATTTTGATTATACTGGAAAAGCATTCGAATGGGGATCCTTATGCTAACTAAGTAGAAGTTCAAGGATTAACTTCAGGCTTCAGTATATTATTACACATGTATATAATTTTTATAAATATATTAAATTATAACTTAATTTTAAAATTTATATTTTTTAAAATAAAAAAAATTAACTAGTACAATACGTGAAATTTAAATGTAAATAATATATTTTTAATATAAAATAATTGTTCAAAAGTGCTTTAGAAATTCATTGTTTTTATTTTATTTTAAAAATAAAATTTAAAAAATACTTAATAACATTAATTTATATTAAAATATACTCATGTTTATACTAATAAATGTTATGGGTTCAATACATGAATGTCCGGCAAAACCGGAACATGTACGTGGGGATCAGAATGAAAGGCAACGTGGCCCGACTCCTACCATCTCTTTCCCACCTAACTTAAACATTCATTTCCATTCCATATAGTTTCACCAACTTATCATTTATGTAATCTATGTGTCCATATCTTACATATATAATATTATTTAACATTCTTATGCAAATACCGTATACATACCCTGTATTAACATTTCTGTAATATGATTAACTGAAAATTTCTTAGCTCAAATGGGTATAACGCGACTTCTATTCTTAGTAAACGTACGATACACGTATGTATATTTATTTAATAAAAAATTAATTAATTATAAAAAAATAATAATAATATATAAATTATATGTTGGACAATATTATTGTAAGCTAAGTGGGTGATTGGCCAAAGGCTCATTTTTTTAAAAAATTTTTAAAGAGTGTAAATAAAATAACAAAATTGTTAGTATAGAAATATAATTCAAAAAAGGAAAAGACAATATTCTCCCCAAATGGTGGTTAAGTAAAAATGTAATATCACAATAAATTAATTTATTTGATAAAATTAATAATAAATAATTTAATATATATATTTTAGAAAATAAAACACAAGTAGCTTAAATTTATTTTTTTACCAAACGTAAATTAATTAAAAATTAAGAATTAATCTACATATAACTTTTTATAGTTAGATAATAAAAGAAGTGTAAAGTATTATCGTTAAATTTAAATTTTTTATTTTTGATCTAAAAATTAAATTTGTGTATGGTTGTCATAAATTATTATTGATAGGGCCGTCCGCTTAGAAACATTAATGCACGCAATTGACATTGAAGGTCAAAAGAATAAACCCCGTGCCAGCCCGAAGATGGCTTTGAATTGGATTGTGAATTCTGAACTTTAGATTTTATAAATTTTCAAAATAAAATTTTAAATTATCATTTAATTTAATTTTATAATTATTATCACATATATATATATTTTTTAAAATATTATAATAAATTATTTATATTTATATTTTAATTTACATTTCAACTCAACGAACGTCTGTACCAAAATTTGAATTAAATTTATTTAATCTCTTGTATTATTTTGAAACTTTTTTTTTATCGTCTTTCTCTATTTAACAATTGTACTCATAATATAAATATAATAATATAAAATATTATATTAATAATATAATTTTAAAAATATTATTTTAAAATTTTATAAATATTACATAAATAAATTTTTATATAATTTTATTATATATAAATTAACGTGATAGTGTTATACAATTGATGAATATTTTATATTTTCAAAAGAGTAGAAAAAATTTATATAAAATATTAAATAATAATAATAATATAATTTTATTATGTTAATTTATAATTATGTATTTTGATGATCATTTATTTGTATTTTTGACAATAAAATACAGAAGTGAAGACAGAAACACATTTGAATAGACGTTAGATGATTGGAAAGAGTTGAGGAAGAAATGAAGAGAATGCTACCATCAAAGGACCCACATTCCTTATTCCATCACTGCCTTATAGCAGGGACGTAATTGCTTTTTTTTTCTCTAGGTCAATTCCTTGGTAATTCAATATGCATTATTATTGACAGTGGCCAATGAAGAAATTCAACAAATTTATTCCCTGGAAAAAAAGAAATCGTAGGTTGATAAGTGGGGATATCAACGTCTGGTTCATTTGTCTCTTTTAGTAAAAATCATATGTTCTTGTTACAAATAAAATAAGGATGTCGCTTATCTCAATGATTTCTTATGCTTTGATCCTGAAATCATTCGCTCCAGATGACCTTTTGATCATTGCTGTAAAAGAAGTTGTGTACTACTTTAAGATTGAAAATTTAGACACTGGCCACCAACCAGCCCTTAAAATTGTCTCAACTATATATATGTGGCAGAACATAATCATGCATCATCCATCATTTGGACCTACCTCCCACTGTAATTTTATTGATAAGACCAAGTCAAATTCCCTAAAGACATTAGGGACCCATAATCTGACACTTTTTGGAATGGAGGAGCTTTGTCATTTCCACTAATAATTTCTCAACAAATTTATGTTTATACCAAGTCACAGTACTGCAACTGTTTGTTGGTCCATCTATTATTATGTGGTCAATAACTTGCCATATGTGACCCAATATATTAATGAATGAAGGCGGTTTCTCTGCAAGTTATTTGCATTTGTTATTGCTATGGGATATAAAGTTTATTTATTTTTATTTCAAATATACATTTTTTTAATTTTTAAATTAGATATTTATAATATAAATTTATATAAAAAATATTTTAATATATTTTATTTTTAATATTTTAAATACATATTTTAAGAGTATAAATTTAAAAATATTTTAATTAATTTAATTAATATTTTAAATAATAATAATAATAATTGTTAGACATATTGTGATATAAGTTACTTTTACTTAAATTCTTACCTTACCTTGAGGTCGAGGGATTTCTTAAATCATAAGATGAATTATTAGATTAGAGATTTGATTAGATGAGTCAAATCAGAATACTTGGAATCTTGTATAATCAAACAAAGAAATATTCATGAAACAGAGGAGAAAAAGGAAAGTGATTTGAACTTTGGAAATTCCAAGGTAAAGTTGACCGACCCACCAATCACATTGATTTGAAATGCTTAATCAAAAATGTTGTTAATTATACAAATTTTACATCAATCAATAAACAGTTTTACAGTCTTACATTCAATTCAATTCTATACATTTGGAAATAAGTGAAAAAACAGAATTCCAAGACTTGCCGGAAACAAAACTAGAGAACAATGACCCGACAAATGGTTGGAATTTGAATACTAATTGATCTAACTGTAAAATTTTTTAAAATGTTACAAGAAATAAGAGGTTGGAAATTAGCTACATTAACTTTTTTAAAAAATAGTTTAACACCGAGTATTGTTTACATGTATAAATTGATATAATTAGGTAATTTTTATTACATAAGTAGATCATTACTTAATACGTGTTCTAAAATACCAGGTTCACTATCACTACTCTGGAGTGCGGCGACGGGCAAAACCGACCAAAGCTCGTCTTAACCACAAAACCAAGGGGTATTTTGGTAATGAGATGTTTTATCCCATCTCCATAATTGATCAGAAACGGAGCAGGCGACTGCTACGTTGAAAATCTCTTATTCTTTCTCGTTAGCAGAGGAATGTTTTTTGGGATTGTAATAAAACATTTTCTTTTTCTTTTTCCTAAAAATAAAATTAAATAAAGTTAGATTAAAGTGAGAGTTAAACGTAGAAACTACTGAGTAATGAATTTCTCACTAACGACTCATGTCTATCATATCATATCATCTCGTACGCATAGGCAAAAGTATCAAAACAAAAAAAAATCCAGAGCTTGAAGAAATGCGACTGAAATTCATCCAGAAACAGAAACAGTGCGACGACATTGCCCATTACATCACAGGCTGTTACAGACCTTGAAAATCTGTAAGAACCCGACAATTTTAAGATAATTCCAAGCATCCCATGTGGGATTTCTTCCTTCTTTTCTTTCTCCCATCAATTTCTGTGTGTCACTTGTTCTTCCTCTTATTTTCTCTGACTTAGAAGTACTTTCTTTACAGCAAATTAATAATTTCCCCCCTAGTTTTTCTGGGATTTTGGTTCTGAATTCTCATCGTCATGTGGGAATTTGAGAATGAATCGCTTGGAGGAAGAGGTTATGGTAATGGAGTGCTTAGCTCTACTAGGCGCAGTGTCAAAACTGATGGATTCGAGCTAAGAGGCCAATCTTGGTATGTTTACAAAGCCAAATGCTTGTAAAATAGTGTCTAGATAAATATAAATTGTTTATTTTAGAAAGTTCTTTGTTATGAAATTTTGATGGGTCTGTTTTGTGAATAGGCATGTTGCTACTGATATCCCAAGTGACTGTCTAGTTCAAATTGGAGAGGTTAATTTCCACTTACACAAGGTAGATATTCTTCTACTTGTATGTTAAAATTAACCCCTTTAACACTTCCAAATTCTGTCTTTGATTACTGACAAAATCATGTTTTGAATTGCTCTACTCATTGAATTTTTTTCTGGCTTCATGAAAGTATCCCCTGCTTTCTAGGAGTGGAAAGATGAATAGACTTATATACGAATCGCGTGACCCGGACCTGAACAAGATAGCTATGGACGATCTTCCAGGAGGGCCGGAGGCGTTTGAGCTGGCAGCGAAATTCTGCTATGGAATTGCGGTTGATCTAACAGCATCCAATATTTCTGGCCTAAGATGTGCTGCAGAGTATCTTGAAATGACAGAAGACTTGGAAGAAGGCAATCTTATTTTCAAAACTGAAGCGTTTCTCAGTTATGTAGTTTTGTCCTCGTGGAGAGACTCTATAATAGTATTGAAGAGCTGTGAGAAGCTCTCCCCATGGGCTGAAAACCTTCAAATTGTGCGAAGATGTAGCGAGTCAATAGCTTGGAAGGCTTGTGCCAATCCGAAAGGAATAAAATGGGCATATACTGGAAAACCCCCTAAAGTTTCTAGTCCCAAATGGAATGATATGAAAGATTCAAGTCCAAGCACAAGTCAGCCAGTTCCTCCTGATTGGTGGTTCCAAGATGTTTCGATTCTTAGGATTGATCACTTTGTCAGGGTAATTACCGCAATCAAAGTAAAGGGTATGAGATGCGAATTCATTGGAGCCGCAATAATGCATTATGCAGCAAAATGGCTTCCAGGTTTGATGAAAGAGGGTTCAGGGCCAGCAGATGAAATAAGCAGCTGTAGTGCCAGTAATAGTAATAGTAGTAGAAGCAGTAGTTGGAAAGGTGGACTTCACATGATTGTGGCAGGTACAAAAGATGATCCTCTAACTGTTCAGGCCAAAGATCAGCGCATGATCATCGAGAGCCTCGTCAGCATAATGCCGCCACAGAAAGACAGCGTATCATGTAGCTTTCTTCTTAGGCTCTTGAGAATGGCAAACATGTTAGAAGTAGCTCCTGCATTGGTGACTGAATTGGAGAAACGAGTGGGGATGCAGTTTGAGCAGGCTACATTAGCAGATCTTCTCATTCCCTCTTACAATAAAGGTGAAACTCTATATGATGTGGATCTTGTTCAAAGGGTTTTGGAGCATTTTCTCGTTCAAGAACAGACCGAATGTTCAAGCCCTCGTAGGCGATCTTTTTCTGATAAACACATGTATGAAGGAATTCAAAGGGGAAACAGCACAAGTGCTAAAATGAGAGTAGCAAGGCTTGTTGACAGTTATCTTACAGAAGTGGCGAGAGACAGAAGCCTGTCTTTGACAAAATTTCAAGTATTGGCTGAAGCTTTACCTGAGTCTGCAAGGACCTGCGATGATGGACTTTATCGAGCAATTGATTCCTATCTAAAGGTAATTCCCTTTCTTCTCAATATGTCTATTAATTTATTTATGTTTCTGAGTTTCGAAGTAGATAAAGTGCCCATTCACATAGTTGAAGTTTCAAGTATTAGCACAAGCTATGCTGCATATTGCATAGTTAAGAATTGAAGTAGAGATTCTTAGTTCAAGCCTGCTTTACATTCTCAGTTATTTTACGCACTGCAGAAAAGAACATGTTTTTGTAGGAGCACTCTGCTCACAGGAGGTCCAGAAAATGAGTCAAAGTTGCACCTGTTAGTATCTTCATGTATAACTCCATGATTTATATAGATAATCAGGAATATAAAAATGATATAAGTCTGAATGAGAGAGAGTAACATTTAATAGTCTGATTCTCTTCCAATTCTGCAAAGAGAGTACTAATAGAATAGAATAGCTGATCAGGGGAGATATCACTAGTAACTTTAAATGCTAGCGTCATTTTGATGGTGCGCGGTGAAATGCTATTATTACTACAAATGTCTAATTTGGGATCATTATACATGTTTAGCAAATCCGTATACTCTGGGAAATGACTCAAAACAGAACATTGAACACCTCCCTTTGCCTTCGATTTGACAAATTGAACCAAAGTCTTTATTCTGTTCTTTATCAGTAGTGTTGTTGGTTTTTTCCAAATACGGCAATTATGATTTCACAGCTTTTTCTTCCAAACGGAATTTTGATCTGCTTTAACAAATTAATAGGCCCATCCAATGCTATCCGAGCACGAAAGGAAGCGGCTCTGCCGTGTGATGGACTGCCAGAAACTATCTATTGATGCTTGCATGCACGCCGCCCAAAATGACAGACTCCCCCTACGAGTTGTTGTACAAGTCCTCTTTTCTGAGCAGATAAAGATAAGCAATGCATTAGCCAACAACTCCCTGAAAGAAGCTGGAGAAAGTCAATACCAGCCCATGGTAGCGAACAGAAAAACACTACTCGAAGGGACGCCACAGTCATTCCAAGAAGGATGGGCAGCTGCTAAGAAGGACATTAATACTCTGAAATTTGAGCTCGAGAGTGTCAAGGCTAAGTACCTTGAACTTCAAAATGACATGGAGAATTTTCAGAAACAGTTTGATAAGATAACAAAGCAGAAACAAACATCGGCATGGACTAGTGGGTGGAAGAAACTGGGCAAACTAACAAAGATGACTGCTTTAGAGCATCAAGATATTGAATCGCAGGTTCCAACCACGGCAGAACAGACTAGCAAAACACCTAGAAGGTGGCGAAATTCAGTTTCTTGAAAGTACAGTAAGGTGATAAATTTAGATTACCAACGAATAACTCTACATTTGAATTCTATGTTTCATTATTTTCTTTTATTTCCTCTTACAATTCTCTCTCTCTGGTTTTTCTTATACAAGGAATTGTGGGTTCCTTATATCAATTGCTGCTAGAAACAAGAGAGAGGAGACATTAATATTTGTCAGCAGAAATTTTTTCTGTTGAGTGCGAATGAGTTTTCTTCAATTCTCTTTACGTGTACTCTTGTTTTTTTCAAGTAGGAAGCTAGTGTGAACTACCCTGAAGAAATTTCTTCCTCTTCGATTTAATAGTAAGCGTTTGACTCGCAACAAGCAGTATTATAATATACTCAAGTTATCATTCGCATGTAGGCTTCCAAATATCTGCATATCGTGCCCCAATAAAGGATTGATACATGAATGTGAATGCTCATAAGAATGTGAGAAAGGATAATATAGTTCAGGTGAATTCATAATGGATAGATTGGCTGTGGGAACATGCCACATAAATGTGAATTCTTTGAAGGACACAAGGATGAGCAATATAGGTTGAGAAGATGAAACGTGGACATGAATTCTCTTAAGGACGCAGGGATGGGCAATGTACATAAGGTGATTCATGATGAATGGACTTGGCCATAGGTAATACAGATCAACTGGTTTATGATAGATAGGCTTGGCCATAAAAATATAGGTTGATTTTGAATTTATAAAGATGAATAGGTAATATCATCTAATAGACTAATTTTTTTTAATTAATTGATAAATACTTAACTCGCAATACTTTATATAGTGTGCATTGACTGAACAGGGTTAACTTATTGATTCTATGTGAGTCTTGCTCTTACAGAGTTAGAGATTCATGCAGCCCAATTTGAATCAGTATGTTGGGTAGTCATAGTCAGAGGGCAACCTTGAACAAGATAGCAGCGACAGTGTATCACGAAGATCGACTGGTTAAAAATTTATTGATACCAATTGTTATCAACACATGGTATGGCCAGAGAATTTTGATCAACATAGCCACAGTGAATATATTCTAACTGATTGTTCCTTCTAACAATAAAGTTGCATATCCCATGGTTTTGCCAATTTTTAGGCACTTATCAAATATACACGTGTGGAGTTTAGAAGAAAAAAAATTAATTAATTAGGGTTGTATAGTCCATTGCAGAATGCAGAGTAGTACTAAACAAGCTTACGATGCATGGTTTCAAAATTCAGGATCCGTTTTTTAAGAACAGAACGATCAATTATCTATCATGTATTATAATTGCTGGACCGCCAAAAGTTCATCATCATTTTCTCCCAATAATGGCCACGTGAAACGGATTTCTTCGTACATGGCCGAAGTTCATAATTGAGATCAAATTCTTGCACTTTTGTAGCAAGTGTTTACAGCCCCTAAGTGAGAGGATGAGTTACATATTTAAAAGGTTTTCCTGACAATGTGTAAATAATTTATAAAACTATTACATTTAAAAAACGAAGGCAACTGTCAGCATGGTATTGAGTTAAAAGCCACAGTTGTTCATATTTGAGTCACAACCGTATTTTTTTATAACACGAGAGAATAGACTAGCACATTGACACATATCGTGTGATTCACAATTTACACCTATTATGTCGGAAGAGTAGGTTGTCAAGCATCAATGTCACACATGCGGCAGTGAGTCCCTAATAGAGTTCACTACACATTATATACCAATAACAAGATAGAATCAAATGCAAAATTTTTATTATGGTTCAACAAATTGTTGGTTTACACCCATAACTGAATACTCCAAATTTAAGTAACTTATTATTTCTTCAAATCTAAAGATATACATAAAAATTATTAGACTTAATCAAACTTGTTAAAAGTTTACACAAAGTTTATATTTTATTTAAAACTTTCAAAAGTTAAAACTTATAAATTAGATTTTAAAACATTTTCAAAAGAGTTTTTAAATTCAGTTACTTCATCTCAACATTAATTTACAACATTTGATGGTACATAAATATAAAATTAAATGCATGTGTTCGTATATTTACACTGATATAAAATTTTACTAAAAAATTTTTTTACTTAAAAAATATTTAATCTATTTCAATAATTCTATCCTCTGCCGTACTCAAATATGAAAAGTAAGTATGAGTTAATGTCTAGTAAACACTTGTTATTAAACTTTTAATCTATCCACTTAAACTTTTAGATCAAGTAAGAACTTAATATGATATTAGTCAACTCTTGTTCAATCACCCCAAGTAATTTGCATATGTAAATTGTCGGTATATTTTATGAATAAATTATTTAAATAGATTTTATCTTATATTTTGTTTGAATTTGATTTATGTATTAAAAATAATTTAGCATCGATATTATATTTAAGAAAGTATTAGTATTTACAATTATTATTTAAAATTTTTATCTGTTAACTTAAATTTTTAGATCAAACATCAATTATTTCCGTTCATTGACTTAAGTTTTTAGATCAAGTGTTAATTCTTTTATTTAAATTAATAAATTTGACAAATTCGTTTAATAAAAATCTTATACCTTAGAATTTAAATTATTATTTTAACTTTTACTTATAAAATTTAAAATTTTAAATCAAGCATTTAATAACAAATTGGATGATAATTAAAATAACTGATGTAGTTCTAACATATTATAATGGCATTTTCTAGGCTGAATTAAGAAATAGAGGTCTCATTATCGTATGCCACTTGGGATTGTGGAACACTTAAACAATAAAAAAAAGTAATGAGGCCATGTAGGTACTAAGCACTATGGAAACTAAACTAAATACTCATTGTCTTGCATAATAATTTAATTAAATTAAAGCAGCCATCCACCTGATTGATTTTCCTCCACGATGATGGAAATCATCATTGATTCGCACTCTCCGACACTCCCACAATCCATTAACAAACACCACTAATCCAATAAAGCTAAGCTGCCCATTAGTTCTTCAACTTTTCTTTCTTTTATTTTTTTAATAAAAAATAAAAAAAATATAAATTTTTTTAAAAACTAAAAATCCAATGACTTTTAAATAAAAAACTAACTTAAAATTAGAATGATAAATGTTAAATACTAATGAATAAATATTATTAAAATATACGTTATCGATAACTTTTTTTAACTTTTCGTTCAAAGCAAAGAAGAAGGGCCATAATTCAAACATATGTGTGTGTGTAATGCTAGAGACATAGACTTCTATACGAATGTTATTTTTATAAATTGAATTGATGTTATTTATTTTATAGAGTTTATTTTTTAAACAGGTAAATGTGAGATATAAACCAATGATACGATGCTATCATATTATCTAATTGAATGAGTTTGTGAGAAAAATTACGTAACGGCAGTAATCAAACATTAATACTATATACTATATAGTATTTTTTTAATTTTCTTTTTTGTTTATAATAGAATAATACTAGCCATTTGAAATTAATCAAAACATGAATTGATTTCTACAATATTTTATAAGCAAAAGATTAGGGAGAATCCCTATTTTCATGTATGCAATTTGCAGTGTCACTAAAAGGAGAGACCTTGTAATATAATGAATGTGTAAGTTTATATTGGGTGTGTAATACTCGTTCCCTTCATTCTAAGCAACATGGGTATTATTATTATTATTCATAATTAATAAAATAATACATAACATTATTGTGTGGTTTAGATTTCTCCACTTGTGTGTGTGTATGCATGCTCTCTCTGGCTGTGTATATAATAAATAATAATTTGTTGTTGGATTTTAATACACGAGGAGCATATATGAATTGAAATTATGATTGTCGTGGATGTGTGCTCTTGCACTTGATAGTTTTGTAGAATAGTTATCAATGAACCTTGACTTCTTGTCACCATTCACTAATTTTTGTATGTCAAATTGGGTCCGAAATGAGTAAATATAAAACTATCAATAAGGATAGCTTCAAGGTGCAACATAAAACACTCTGTGCAATCTAATAATCCACCAATTTTAGAATAAACAGAAAGTTTATTTGAATTTGTGATAAAAAAAATTTGTGAATATTCACACAAGTTTGGTAAAAATTAAATAATGATTTAAGCAAATTTGATAATAAAAATGTTAAACTTACTACAATTTTAGTTGAGTTTTTGGAATGGATGCGAATAAGGGTTTTAAAGTATTCATCCCAAACTCAATTGTTTACCATCCTTAAAATAGAGTTAGTTGATATATATTTGAAATGTTTTCGATGAAAAATTTTTAAAATTTTACTTTTGTTTTACAAATATTTTACAAACATAACCTTCTTTATATTATTCTAAAAAAAATCCATTCTCATATTTAAAAAATATTTACCCTTGCATGGTTCATTTCATTTTTCATAAAAAAAAATATATATTCAAAATTCATTTTTTTTAACTATTGATTTATAATATCAAAAAAATAAAAAATATACACAAATTTATTTTTGTTATTATTATCAAGAATTTATTAGAATTTTAATACGAGAGAACGAGTTTTGAATGTGTTTTATAGAAAAGAGTGAAATTTATGGTATAAGAATGACTATATGTTTAAATTAGAGAAAATTTATTATTTTTTTAAAAAATAATTTAAAAAAGATGACGTTTTACAAAAATGGCTGTAAAATAAAATATTTTGAAAAATTCTCAAAAGTAACTAACAAAGTTTTACCTTAACCACGGGTGAAGTTTTGAACTGTGGTGAACAATAAAACAAAGACGTAAATATAATGCAAAGGACGGGCAATATGGTCATCTAAGTTTTCTATATAATCTTACCTTGGTTTCATTTGTTCCTTTGGCCAGGGCTCTCTCACTGTTGTTGCTGCTGTTGCTCAATATCTCTTCATCAGTTCAAGATTTTCTTTTCATCAAACGCTCTTGATTTTGTCTTTTACCTGTGAGTTGATTCATGTCACGTTCTTTATAAGTTTGTATCTCTGTCTCTTTTAGGGTTTTGGTTGATCGTCTGTTTGGTTGTTGAGAAAATTTTGGTGAATAATTTTTTTCTTTTTCAATTTCTGATTATTTTGGGTTTTATGTTGTTTTTGCTTTACGCCTTCTGTCTGACCTTCTATTGATTGTTTTGAAATATATATAATGAGTTGGCTTTCATCATTCCTTGGTAAATAATAAGCAAGTCCCTGCTGGTTCCAAAATGCTGTCAGAAATTTCCTTCAAAATCTGATTAAAATTTTTTGCAAACCTCTTATTAACTTTCTCAAAGATTGATTCCTCTTTAAAGATATTTTCTTGGAAAGACTAAATTGGTGGGATCTATCCGTATTCTGACCAAACCAATTACGAGATCAATGGAAATTCTTTTCGGGGTTAGTTATGTTATGTTTTTTCGTTTACTTTTGTCATAATCTATGAGAAAAGGGAACATGAATAATCTGAATTTATTTCATTATTTGCTTTTATGTTATGATTTTTGAAATTGTTTTAAGATTTCATATATGTTTTGTATTATGGCTGTTGAGAAATCCTGAAAATGGAAATTAAATATCACATTAAATCTATTTTCATTTCAATTTTTTTTGTGAGCTTTTATGCTAGAAAGGTACCTCTTTTATTGGCCTCTGTTACTGTTATTGTTCTCTTTTAATTTATCAGCAACTCTTCTGTAGTACGTAGATTAGCTTTAGCTTTTGTTTGGTCCATACTTCACTGAAGAAAGAAATAGACACTGTAAAACAAGCTGTAATTTTTGAGTTTTGGTTGCCCATGATTGTATTTCCTAGTCTTCCATTTGTTGCTGAGAAAATGGAGGTATATCGGAAAAAAGAATTGCACAATTATAAACCTATATTTTTATTGTGTTTTGAAGAAATGCATGGATACTTTAGTGGCAGATTCTTCTTGTGATTTTAAATTTCATTTTATTTTCTTATTATTGTTATTTTATTACTTGATAAACAATCTTGTGGTTCAGACGTTTCCTTCGAATGATGTAGGTTAATTCAAATTTTTTATTCATTGCATATATCTGTTCTTATACTGCCTGTTTGCAAGAAATTCAGGCAAATACATTACGGTGGGGCCAGCAGACACAGTGGATCATCTAAGAGTACAGATATGCCTTGGTTGAGTCCACCAGTTCATGTGTATCGCAGAATTGTGCACTTGAATTTATATTGCAGGGTCATTTTATAAATTGTTACTCCCTCTTTTGATTGTTAATTCTTACAGCCCTTGGTTCTTGTTCTTAACTGCCCATGGGATCCAATCACTTTTTTGTTTTTAATTGTGAACTTTATAGGATTAGCTAAAACAGATTGAAGCCACTTCCCATTGGAATTTACAATACCTTTCCTACTTTCTGCCATTTCTCTTATAGCCTTCCAACATCAGCTGTATCTATTGCCAATTGTTGAATATTGCCTTGCCCTTACTCTCGAATTTTAGGATATTTGTACCCAGTCTTCAGATTAACTGCCTTGTTTATACAAAGATTTAAAGAAGTTATGGTGTGTCAATCAGCTGGTCAAACAAGATTTCGGGCGTTAAAATATGAGAATGGAATTGCTGGAAAACCAACAATTATTGTTAAAGTAATTGCATGCTTTAAACCTGTGGAGGATTGCCAGGTTAGTACTACACATGTTCACCAACTTATATTTTAATTTGCATGTTTTAGTTGAGGATTATTTTCATGAATTGATTCTCTGTTTTCATACAAGCTTATTTTATTTATTAAGGAATACATTTAGATGTTGTTCGTCAAGAACCGATGAATAATGTTATGTTTATGGTGCTCTTTCACAGGCTGAGTATTTCCGTCATTTGCTTAAACCTGTCACGTAGATTGATCCCACGTCTGTCGCAACCTCGAAATCTTTTTTTATTTTTTTCCCTTTTTGTTCTTTCTACTGGACGAGGCATCAAGTAATTAACTTTTTCAGATATTAGCACCAGCCATCTTGAGGTATGTTTAAAGTTGTTGATTGTCACTGCTAAAATTTATCAATTTTTTCTCTTCCTTTTTTTTAAGTGGTGTTTTATTTTCTTAGTTACAGGTGATTGTTTTGCTTGTATGGTTAAGGCCCACGAATCTTGGCTTTATCCTCAACATTCTGCTCAGCAATCACCTGATTTGAATTGCATGAGCACGTCGTTAGATCTTAGGCAACCAGGGTGTTTGCCGTCTTCTATCAATCCTGGGAATTACATGTTTTCTGCAAAGGTGCTATTGCCGGGATCTGCAGCTACTGTATTAGCAAATTTGAAGACGAAGCAAACAAATGGAGCTCATAAGTTGCTTCATGTTTTGCCTCCTCACATCCATACTTTGGTTACCAATTCAAACCCATATCTTAACCCTTATCTTAATGAAAAGCAACCTGCAGTTCCTTGTGGGTTGAGTGGAAAGGCCACACCAAATATGACTTTGGGGTCTTTGCAGAATGGTCTTGTAGTTTTGGATCAATCAGGGAGTCAAACACACTTAATTTGTAGCTCTATTTGCCCATCTGTCTTGAGTCCACTAGCTACCCTCAATAAACAAGTTTCTGACCGTGTTTTTCTTGACAAGTGGCCAATTAAGAGAGATCAATTTACTTCAGGGAAGCCCATTTTCCACGAAGAATCTGATGAGAATCACATTAGTGGCAAAGAGTTTGAGATGCATGAAGACACTGAAGAAATCAATGCTTTACTTTACTCAGATGAAGATGATGATTATAGTGATGATGATGATGATGAGGTAAAGAGTACGGATCATTCTCCAGTTGCTATTAAAGGAAACTATGAGAAGCATGAGCAAATTGGAGAGACATCAGAGGAGATTGCTAGCTCTGATGGTCCTAACAAAAGGCAGAAATTGCTCCATGGTGGATATAATAAATCATCACAAACTGGCACTACTTGTTCTGTACAATTGGAAGGACCCCATGAATGTGACAATGACGCAGAATCAAGGCACACCAATGGTAACACTCGAAGAAAACATAAGATCCACAGAACATTAAAAATTCTGCAGGGCATAATTCCTGATGGTAATGGAAAGGACCCATTGTCAATTCTTGATGAAGCTATAGACTATTTGCAGTCTTTAAAGCTAAAGGCTGTAGCTCTGGGATTTTAGTCATTGTTAAGTTGCTTGCCCCTTCTTATGTGATGGTGTGTTAGTGAAATGGTGTAATGAAGGGTGGAAAGGTGTCAACCTGAGAATTTCTTAGCTTGAATGATTGATGAATTTGAAACCTCTACATTAACATTAGTAAGTGGGTCCTTTTATGTTGATCTTTTTTCTCTGTCTGAGAGCTGTATATATTGGGGGCTTAATAAAAGAGGGAAAAAATGGGGTTGTGTTTGCTGACAAGAAATGATTATCCTTTTAGCTTTGGCGGGGGTGGGAGGGGGTTAGATCTGATTTGATTTTGGAGGCGTGGAAGGGTTGATGATAGTGGTGGAATGCGTTGTAAAATGAAGACAGAGGACCCTTTTTTCAGTTGAGAGCCTCCATGGATTTTGATTTTACCCGGTGCATGCGCATTAGGTGACTGAGGTCCCACCTTCCACACTACCCGCTCTTTTTTTTTCTCGTTGATTTTATGCTTTTGTCTTTTCCCTTTGCTCTTAAATCATTCACACCAGGCTCAAGTTGTGTATTAATCTCTATTAAAAAGGGCATGAAGAAGAAGTTTACTCTGTGGGCGGTGAAAGTGAAAGTGCAGTGTGTTTTCGTTCTGCGTTTGTTGGGTCCATCCTTTGATGATTACATCATTAAAATAAAGGTTTTTCGTTTGTTTCACATGTCAATGTTTTGAAAGTTATGCCGCGTGTACAGTCTCTTGTGTGCGTGGAGTTTATGTGTAGCCTTTTGAGTGTTTATTTGGAGTTGTGTGAGCTGATGCTGTTGGGGGTTTGCGTCAATAATTGGAGTGTGGCACATGGTGAGAGAGAAATGAACGAACGAACGAAACTATCCTTTGCTGCTCTTCCTTGCCTCTTGTCATTCTCGTCCTCTTTTTCTTTGTTTTGTTATTACGTCCTTGTCCTTGTGTATTTGTCTTTGTGCAATGTATTGATATTTCCTTTATTGAAGATATTCTCATTGTATCCTTCTAGAGTTGTAAAGTAATTTTATGAAGGGCAATGCGATAGTATGTTAATCCAGGGCAATTGTGACATCACCTGAAGTAGCAAGTTAAAATGCATACTCATTAACGTAAACTTTGTGTGAATTTTGGTTTTAGTAAGGGGATGGGCTACATATATTTCCGTTAATCGTTCAATAAGGTACTCATTTAAAAATTTATATTATCGTGTTAAAGTATATTATAATAAAAAAAGTTAACACAAATACAATCCTTCTAATTCTTTCAAAAGTATGAACAATGATACAATACATTTAATATGGTAAAATTAACACATGTAATAATAAAATGTATTTTAATACTATAAAAATTAGACAGTTTTTGAAATCTAAATTAATTTGGGGGCGAGTTTTTGTCTTTTTTTTTAAAAAAAATTAGTAGAGAAGATTAAATCACAATTGTTGTAAGATAAAATTATTATATATTAAGTATTAACGAATACTTTTTTAATTTTAATTTTACAAATTTAAATGAAGTCTAAACTAAAAATAATTTAGAATTATGTTGACATTTAAAGTAAATTATGCTAGTAGAATAGTAAGAATTTCAAGAATAATGTGTATGCATTAATAAATTTATTCTTTGAATAGAGATATGCAAAATATAACAATTTTATATATATATTTATGTAATGCCAATGACAATAACAAGCTTTCATTATATTAATAAATCATTTTATTTTAAAAAATTAAGAATAAATAATTTGTTATAATAAAAGAGTAAAATCAAAATAAATTCCCTTACCAGGTGAAAGTTTGATAAAATAAATTACAACGTAGTAATAGTAATAATAATAATAATAAGATACAATAAAATTATAGGTGATAAATAAAATATTAAAAAATATTAAATACAATTATTTTTTGTCAATTATTGTTTAAAATAATTTTATGATACAAATTTATATTTTAAAAATACAAACTTTATAAAATAAAATAAAATAACATAATTACATATATTGGCTTTAGATAATTTATACTTAACAATTAAATTTGAACCATTTGCACTATTTAATCTTTTACAAATCTTTTTACAATACTGAGTTGGAATAATATCTTTTCTTATGCAATTTTGATTTGCATCTAAGTCTACTAAACAGTTGTATTCAGATAAATACATGCAATGAAATATTGATATACTATTTTTGAAAATTTACTCTATTAATAAGTTGGATAAAATTACTATTATCCATCAGTTATATTGGGATGTTGGGTTGATTAGTTTGAGTTTAGTGGTTTGTAGTTTGTTGACTATCATCGATTTTGTCTCCTAACTATTTAGAATTTTCTAATAAATCTAACCTTATATTTGTCTATAATTGTTGTAATTGTATGCTTAACTCTTTAATTTATTTCTTTAGTATTTTTATTTCTTCTTGTAATTCTCTTATGGTAACTTGTTTGAAAAAGTTTTGGGTAGGGTATTTTTTAAAGATTTTATTGAGATTAAAAGGTTTTAAATTCCTAACTTGTTGGGCTTGAGTGACAATATCTCTTAATCTAATTAAATATTCTCTTTTTATATTTGAAGTATCAATTCTCTTTTTACTAAAGAAAAAGTTGGGAGATGAGAGAGGAGTTGTTAAAGGTTTACTGGATGTTTACAACGAAGGCCTAATCGGCCAGCAACTAAGAAAGCCTTAAGCCTTCGCATTATCAGTAGAGGCCATCATAGAAGGCCGAAAGTACAGATCTAGTGGAATCAATTGCTTAAGGATAAGATCAATTGAGAAGATTAGGATGACATCTAACCAAGATTCCCTAACTTTCGCCCTGAAGACAAGGCAATCCTCCAAAGAAAGGGATTGTTGAAAACCTTAGGAGGTGGAAAGAGCAACAACGAAAAGTGTGAGAAGCTCGCGTAATAGTGGAGGCTAGCATGCATAGAGAAAAACAGCCCGCAGCAGAGAATTCAAGTGCCAAGGCCTTGCAACGTACATTAGCGTGCAGCAAGCAACACAAGTCATCACGCACCAAAGCACATAGGTAGCACGCACAAGCACACAACAAGTTGCACACGCCTCACAAGTTAGCATGCACGAGATCGCGTGCTGCAACTCAGCAATCTAGCTAGCACACATTGGATCTTGCACAACATGCATGATAGCACGCACGAAGGCATGCTCAGCACATACATGTTAGCATCCAGCGGCCAATGCCAGGCTATTAACGAGTATTAGCGAGAAACCCTAATAGTAGTAAGAAATCCTTGTGAAACGGCGTGTTTAATTATTTATTAATTATTTTAAATCATAATTTTTAATTATTAATATGATTATTAAATAAATTAAATAAGGAAAGCATCAAAAATTTTTTCCTTTTTTCCATTTTTCTTTAATTAAAAAAAAATTGGAACAAAATCTTTTGTAAAAATTTCTGTAACTAAAATAAAAAATTCGAAATTATGTATACTTCTTGGAGATGACGACATCACCCACTGTGTCGGAATCTGTGTGGCAAGTCAAACGGGCAAGTAATTAATGATTACGTGGCCGAATGGAAATTCTGAGAGAAGGGAAGAAACCTTCTGCCACTTTCCTCAGCCAAAATTCCGGGCCTCTGAGTTGGAACTCCACGAGAAGCCTCGAGCGAAAAAGGCACCTACGAAAGCCGGGACACTGGTACGCCACTTGGCAACTCGAAGCTGATCAACCGTTACAAAGGGAATCTTTTGTTGAATAAATCTATCAATTCCAAATTGAATTATATCTGTGTTACAATGAGTAACAAATATTTATGCCAGACAGTCGAATTTTTTAAATAAATTATTAGATAAAAGAAAAAAAATTCATCAAAATTAAATAAAAAAAATAAATCTTCGTTGATCAGATAATCTTTATCGGATTAGTTGGTACTTTAATTATACCAACGTTTCTCCTCTGCCCTGTCTTTCATGCAAACATCGACCATGTCAACCTTCATGAGATGTCGTCTTCGAATATAAACCAAACCCTAACTCAGCCATTCACCCCTCTCTTACTTTTTTCCCTTACTTTCCGGGAAAATCTCCTAAACACACACTCTCACTCTTCCCATGACAACAGCCGTTCCCCAGATCTCTACCTTATCAGAAACTCACTTCTTTTTCCTTTCCTCGCTGATTTGTTGGGTCAGTTACCGTTTTCGGATCTGCATGGTCTCTGCATCGTTCGGTACATAAATCTTTCCTCCTTAGCGTCTTTCTTCTTCTTCTGAGGTTCATGTGCTATTTTCACGCATAATTAGTTAAAGAGCGGCGCTGTCTTTCCATTGTAATAGATCTTCTACTGCCCTCTCTTGAGGGGGTAGCCGGGGCCTCGGCCTCGGTAGGTTCTAAAGCCCCCGACTTTACAAACTGAAGAAAATTCATAGCTTCCAACCCCTCTTTCTTCTTTTTCTTTTTTGTTAATTCTTTAGTTCTCTGAGAAAGTCATTTTTTCGGCCGCGGAAAAGGATGCCTGCCCTCGGGAGTTGCATAGATGCAGGCGTTGAGCCTCCTGCTTACGCCAATTCCTTTCCCGCACCGCAGCCTTCTTTAATCTCCGGAGCACCTTTATCCCCCACTGGCGCCGCCACCGGAACCAATATGGACGAGTCACATTGGTCGCCGTCTCACTCGGCGTCTCTCTACAAGATCGACGCCTGGGGCGGCCCCTACTTCACCGTCAACTCATTCGGTAACATTAGCGTTCGTCCCTTTGGTCAGGGCACGCTGCCCCACCAGGAGATTGACTTTCTCAAGATTGTAAAGAAGGTTTCGGATCCGAAATCAGTTGGCGGACTGGGGTTGCAGCTGCCTCTAATTGTTCGACTGCCTGACGTGCTCAAGGACCGACTTGACTCTCTTCAGTCAGCCTTTGATTTCGCTATACAGACGCAGGGTTACGAGGCTCGTTATCAGGGTGTTTCCCGTGAAATGTAACCAGGATCGGTTCGTGGTAGAAGATATTGTGAAATTCGGGTCTCCTTTCCGCTTCGGTTTGGAGGCCGGGTCCAAACCGGAGCTTTTGTTAGTTATGAGTTGCTTGTGCAAGGGAAGCCCAGAAGCCCTGTTGGTTTGCAATGGTTTCAAAGATGCAGAGTACATCTCTCTCGCTCTGCTCGCAAGGAAGCTAGCTTTGAACACAGTGATTGTGCTTGAACTAGAAGAGGAGCTCGATTTGGTTATTGCTATATGCAAGCAGCTTTCGGTTCGACCTGTTATTGGCGTCCGGGCGAAGTTGAGGACCAGGCATTCGGGTCATTTCGGGTCTACTTCGGGGGATAAAGGCAAATTTGGTTTAACTACAATCCAGATTTTGCGGGTTGTGAATAAACTTGAACAAGCTGGAATGCTTGATTGCTTTAAGTTATTGCATTTTCACATCGGATCTCAGATTCCCTCAACGGCTTTGCTTTCTGATGGCGTTGGTGAAGCTGCACAAATTTATTGTGAATTAGTCCATCTCGGTGCTAATATGCAAGTCATAGATATTGGGGGTGGCTTACGTATCAATTATGATGGATCCAGATCAGCTGATTCCGATATTTCTGTGGCTTATAGCCTAGAGGAATACGCGTCTGCTGTTGTTCAAGCAATTTGCTTTGTTTGTCACCGGAAAAATGTTAAGCATCCTGCGCTTTGCAGCGAGAGTGGTCGTGCTATTGTTTCACACCATTCGATTTTGATTTTTGAAGCTGTTTCGTCTA
Source organism: Xylocarpus granatum (assembly GCA_019650275.1). Classification (NCBI taxonomy): domain Eukaryota; kingdom Viridiplantae; phylum Streptophyta; class Magnoliopsida; order Sapindales; family Meliaceae; genus Xylocarpus; species Xylocarpus granatum. Next base: position 18,570 of record BNST01000574.1, on the reverse strand, counting down.
GTTCCCCGAGTACCCCGGCTATGAATCCACTTGGTTTGCATCATTTAGTCGAAGGGTTGACTGAGGATGGTCGTTCCGATTATGCAAATTTAAGTGCTGCTGCTATGAGAGGTGAATTTGATACCTGTTTGTTCTACGCTGATCGATTAAAACAAAGATGAGTTGAACAGTTTAAAGAAGGGTCTTTAGATATTGAGCAATTAGCTACTGTTGATGGGTTTTTTGATTTTGTAACTAAGGAAATAGGTGCGACTAATTCAGTCCGCACTTATCATGTGAATCTATCAATATTCAGTTCGATTCCTGATTTTTGGGGTATTGGTCAGTTGTTTCCTATTGTTCCAATTCATCGTTTGGACGAAAGTCCTAGTGTGAAAGGGATTCTATCAGATTTAACATGCGATAGTGACGGTAAGATTGACAAGTTCATTGGCGGTGACTCATGCTTGCCTCTACATGAAATAGAGGGTGCTGGTGGCGGTGTTTCCAGTGGTGGTATCCCTGGCCGGTATTATTTGGGAATGTTCTTGGGCGGGGCTTATGAGGAGGCCCTCGGTGGAGTCCATAACTTGTTTGGCGGCCCGAGCGTTGTTCATGTCTCGCAGAGCGGTGGTCCACATAGCTTCTCCGTGACTCGAACCACGCCTGGTCCGTCTTGCGGGGACGTCCTCGGGCTGACGCAGCACAAGCCCGAGCTCATGTTTGAGACCCTCAAACATCGTGCTGAGGAGTATTTTGCACAGGTACATGGTAACTGCAATGGTGATACTGACGATGACGATCATGGCGTGGATGATAATACTTCTTTAGCTAGCAGCCTTGCTCAGTCCTTTCACAATATGCCTTATCTTGTTGTGCCATCTTCTTGTTCATAGACTGCTATCAATAATGGTGGTGAGTTTTACTGCTGCAACGACGAGGATTACAATGCCGTTGTTGATTCTTCTCCAAGTGAGGACGAGCAGTGGTCATACTGCTATGCATGAGATCTATCTATCAGTCTCTGCAAGTTTGTTGTCGAATCAAATGGGTTCGTCTGTCCTCGAGAGGTTGTCTTTTTTTTTAATTATATTTTAATTGTTGATTTTTATTTTTAGTTGTCGTTGCAAAAGATGGAAACAATAGTTGAACATTGTCTTTTGCAGCTAGTGAAAAAGAAGTGGTGATGGATGCTGAATCCATCATTTTGTAAAATCGGGATCTCATTCCTTCTCTATCATGTCAGCTTTAGTAGAGTTCAACCAGATCTTTTTTAGTTGACTCGCTCTTTTTCTGGTGGCTTTGCTGCTAAAATTTTAGATTATTTTGAGCTTTACATAACATAAATGCATGTTGTTAGGTTCTGATTCCAGTTGAATGGAATGATATATAATTATGGGTTGTCTAGTTTGCCTTTTTCGAGTTTGAATGCACTCTCTTTCTTCAATTTTGATCCGGTGTAGGGCCTTTTTTGTTGGTAGATTACTTGGTTTTTGCGGAAAAGAATGTAAATGGAGGTGGAGGTTGAAAAAGGGTTAGATACAGGATTGTGCGAGATCGTGCTTGTCTTATAATCCTGTCTCTGGGCTTAGGGCTAATGTATCTGTCTAACATACTGCAATGGAATGGAATGGTGCTTGAATTGAGTGTGAACAATCATTTGCTTGCATGTATTATTATCTGTGGGTGATATGATTGCTGTTTGGCATTTGAAACATTTCCTCATGCGCGGCATATGGATTGCCATGCCCTTTGATGTTTCGGTAGAGTAATATTTCATGCAATGAAGGCGAAATTTTAGAATCTCAGTGAATGACTCACGTCGCATGAATGACTCAGCATACAATTAAATAAAATTAATACTGAAGTTATTATTTTGATACTTTCGTTTAATTGATTAAAATTCATACTGTTTTAGAGAGTGAAACTTTTTCGCCACGTGTTTTAGAGAGTTGTGACGTGACTTTTTCTTGGCCTATACCTTTTGCATATGGCTTCAAGGGAAATAGAATTCAAGGAGGCAACTACAAAGCCATTTTAGTATGTGTCGAAATTGTGCAAGCTAGACATAAGGATTCATAACAAAATAAAAATATACGAAGAAATTAAAAGAAAAGGGAACCAATGTATACTTTGAAGTTAAGCTTGGTTTTAAAGGTCGTAGGCTTTAGTGTGAGACTAGAAAGACACTTCGTTTGACAATCCGCCCTTCACTTTCCCTCCCATCATACGAATAGAAGGAAGAAGACGTTTATACCAAAGCTATTTGACCTCGACAATATCTATTAGATGGAAGGGGTTACTTGAGTCCCTATTGGTGAAACAAAAATAGATAAGGAAGGTAGTATTAAAGAAATTTTAAATAAGGTAAAAAGAGAGTCTTGCTAAGAGATGAAACAAGAAGTGCAACAAGTCAATCACCTATAAAAATATAGTAAATTAGAGAGAAAAGGTATAGAAAAATTTTCTAAAAGAATAGGTTGTTATTATGCTAAAATAAACTCTTAAAACCTTTACTAATTTAGGCATGGGAAGGATTTCTTTGGAATACAAGCACCCTTGATCTAATATTTGTTCTTTAACTATATTCAGATAAATAAGAGAACTCATTGTAAAGAGATTAAACTTGTCCATATATTTGAACAGAAAATAAATCACTAGTTCACACCTAGTAAAAGGAAAATAGATATCAACTTCTTCTATTGCTAACCCTTTTGTGATTAAAGGCAGAAACTTAAATAATGTAAATGAAATAACTTAATTAAACCTAACAAACCACAAAATATGACAAAGATCAAAGATCATTCAAACTTATCAAACAACACATTTGGTAATAGAATGTAAACTTAATTTGAAACATATCACAATCTTAAAATGGTAACATGTTAATCCTAACATGGGAATAGTATTGACACTTTGTTTTCTAATTCATACTATAATGCTCTTAAACCGGAAAGGCTAAAGATTGCACAAGCTTTTTAAACAACATATTTGACTAAAAAACATTCAATATTTATTAAAACATCATACCTATACAAACTAATCAAGGTCTTTGAATTACTAATAACAATAAATCTATGAAAAGAAACAATGGCATCCAATAATGTAACTAATGACAAAATTTGAAAGCCTTAAATCCTTAAAAAGCAAAAAATGATAGAAGTTTAGTCAAATTCATTTACTATATACACACACCTTTAATCATTTAAGAATTATAATAAACTGTAATGAGTTTTGAACTTAATAATACATTAATTTTTCATATAAATGAAAATAAATACATAATACATATAATACATGTACATAATATGACATGAGACCCAAAAAAAATGAAATTGTTTAAAAATTTTTTGTAAAACTTAACACTTTAAAAGTTTCTTTTAAAAATTATAATGCATATCTTCATTTAATAATTACTTAATAAAACTTCTCTTATCACTTATTGGTTTAATATTATTCATAAATAATATATTATATGTGAAGTAAGTGAAAGTGATACATAATTTTGAAAATAGTAAATACTCGTGTTAAAAGGTAAGAGCCATTCTCTTACCCTAGTTGTAATACGTCCTTCTATATGCACAAATACATTGTCATATGAATGTGAAAATGCAGTCCAGCTAGGATATGTCAAACTTGGCTTTAATACCAAAACTGTCATGTCTCCAATCCGAAAGAGCAAAAGATTGTTCAAACGTATCAAATAACATATTTGACTACAAAAAAATTCAATACTTATTAAAAACCCTTATATATTAAATAAAGTCAATGATCTTTAATTATTATTAATAATAAGTCTTCAAAAGGAAAATATGTCATTCAATTATTTAACAAATGAAAAATATTAAAAAAAAATTTAATTCTAAGAAACCAAGGGACAATAGAAGTTTAGTTAAATCTAATCACTATTCGCACAGATCTTTAATTCTTTGATAATCACAATAAATTATAATGAGTTTTAAACTTAGTAAATATACTCTCTTTTTAATATGCAAAATGCATACATAATACATAAAATGCAAGGGCATGACATAGCATGAGACAACAAAACATAATAATTTTAATAAATTTTCTAACAATTAATCACTTTAAAAGTACTTTTCAAAATTTACTAAGATTATTTTCATTCAATTACTACTTGATAAGATTTCACTCATTATTTGTTAAACTATAAATACTATAAATGTCACACTCCTAACACGAAAGTTGAAACAATATTCAAACTTATCTAAAAATACATTTAAATAGAAAAATTCAATACTCATTAACATCTCTTACATCTAAAGCTAGTTAGGGCCTCTAATTACTAATAATAATAAGTCTCTAAAACAAAACTACATCATTCAATAATGTAACAAAAAAAATGCTAAAGTCTTAAATCCTAAGAACCAAGGAATAATAGAAGCTTAGAAAAATCCATCTATCATATGCACAACCTTCAATTATTTAGGAGTTATAGTAAACTAGAATCATGGTCATTTAAAAAAAATTTATCACCTCAACACTTTTTTTTTAAAATTTATTAAGAATCTTAATTATTATTTAATAGGACTTTTTTTTTCATTTATAGCTTATTAAGCTAATGGCACCAATCAATAGCATACCCTATGTAGGGTAAGCACAAGTGAGATATGTAATTTCAAAAATAGTGAGTGCTCATAGCCAAAGATAAGATAATATTTTTGATGTCTTTTCATACAAATCTTTCTCTCTCACCCTGATTAGCAATATATCATCTTACATGTAAGTATGTTGTTACGCGAATGTGAAGACATACTCTACTGAAGAGTATTTAAATGTCAACATGTCAAATAAAATATTTAACAATACTTTTCACTTATATCAAATCCAAAAGAATGACCACATTTATAAAGTCTCTTTGTAAACTTACAATTACCTTCAAAGTTAGAAATGTAGTTTTGTGAACACTTTTATCATAAAATCACATTTTCTCACTTAAAATATAATGTGTATGTTCATACTTTAACGCTAATGTGCATAACTTGTAAGCAATTACATGTATAAACACAAAATCACAAACAATCATATAAACACATAATAGTTTAAAAATTAATACTTTTATAGTAACATAAATTGAATTTTTTTAATAAGAAACTTAGTAAAAGAATACATACTTTTATTGTAATTCTTTTTAAAAAAATTAGTATACTTGATTTTTTATGACCATAACCAAGTTAGTTTAAATACTTTGACCTATTACTAAAGGTCGATATTCATAAATCTTGCATACACTTTAAAAAAGAAAAAAAATAACTCATTAACCTTAGTTGTACAACTTGCATCATCTAATATATTTGAGAACTTAATACTCCTAAACTTACCAAAACTAGCTGTATAAAATTCAAGAACTTTTCTTATATTAAACAATGCTCTTTTCTCATGAAATCATAACATAATATTTAGAAATTATAATATATGATCTTATACAAATATTGATTCCTAACTCTATATAAAATTATTTCTTATTTTATCCTAAATTTGAGCACTTATTTTATACCCTAATAATGCAAGAAATAAACTTAGTAGCTCTCAAAATTCAATTTTTGGAAAATAGAATACATGTACAAATATTATATAATTTTGCAAAGATGATATGGATGAATAGACAATAAAGTGGTAAAATACTTTAGATTAAATTCACAATTTTAAATAGATATTGCTCTGGAATTTTTAGATTCTATGAACATAAATCTATTTTGAGTCACGATCATTCAACATTCCTAAGAATTTGAAAATATTGAATTTTATCTTGAAATATTAGTATTATAGAATAGATGCATTTAGTCATCATTGTGGAAAAATTTATAATTCACAAAGATTTTTGATTAACTATAATAATTTTATTATTTAAATATTCTAAAAAATAAGTAGTTTTCAGCATTCTAGACTCAAATTCAAAGAATTATCAAAAATTAAAAAATAATATTCATTAATAACACAAAATTCATTATGACTCTAAAGATCTCTAGTCCTATAATGTAAATTCATTTACCAAATTCATTACACATGATTTTAAAAAAGCCTCAGATGGATCTACTATCATTTATCAACTCTTTAAAAATTCTCTTTTTTTATTTCATTCTTCACAATCAATAGTCATTAATCTATTGTTACAAGTAGTTCATGCCTAGACACCCAAATTAGGTTATAGAGCATTTTAAATATAATCCTTTATGAAATATTTAAAATAATTGTATGCCAAATTCTTAATAATCAATGCTACTACAAAATTAAGGAGAAAACCTAGATTTACCTTCATTCTCCAAATCTTTTTGTATAAAATCTTTAATTTCCTTTAAGACAAGTGTATATTTTATTAGACTATGACTCTTCATAAAAAAAATCTTATTTATATTTTTCTTATACAATCTAATTTTCTTGTGGTTTAAAAAATTTAGTACTAAACAAAATTTATTAAGATTTCTTAAAATTTTAATATCTCCTAAAGTAACAAACTATTATTGTGGGTATTTACTACTAAATAAGTTCCACCCATAATGATAAACCACAAAGTTCTTGGTCGAGTTAAAGTTTCATTTTCAATCCCCAGTTACCGGCAATTTTAATCAACGTCCAACTATTTAAGATTTTTATTTTTTTTATTAAAATTTTCTCCTGATTTTCGCTTTTTTCTTCGCAAATACATTTGTTAATTATTGGAGCTAGTTCATGTCGGGATTCCTATATTTTACAATAAATCTAGAGTTTTCATTGGGAATTCTCCCATATCCATTAGTCGCCTTGGAACAAAATCAATGTAAATCTGAATTACAGCCATTGGTTTTACCTTTTCCGAATGCAGGAATAATTTTCACGACAGGCTAATAATAGGTTTCACCTCTCTTTCAGATTGTCATGTCCAATATGCTTAATTTACTTGTGTCTCAATAAAGTAATGCTAGCTTCCCTAAACATGCATGATTCCATACCATTGCAAGTTTTCACGAAGCCGATCACTCGTGAACAGTGGCAACGAGCAAAATCTAAGTTAATATCACAAGCAGTTAATCAAATTAAAGATAACCAATCAAATTGGAAAGCTCAACAGGGTATACTATATCATTTGAAGCCTGATCATTAGGAGCTTTATTACATGCTACATGAAAAAAATAAAAAGGAAAAACCTCAGGATTTAGGTACAAGTAATTTTTGGGTTCTAATATACCTCATACATTTTACATATAAAAATTACTCTACCTCAATCGAAATTGATTATCATCGTTTTCTGGATTTAGCAAGCTATTTGTTCCATGAACAAATCGTTTCCAATACCAATGGTTACGCCAAATTATGTCCATGGATTCTAGGGGAACTCCCTTTGTCTCGGGCACGAAGAAAAACATAAATATGGTAATAATTAGAACAACTCCACCATAAAATAAGAATGTGTGTTGCTTGAAGTAGCATAACATCGGGAACATCGTTTGAGCTACCAAAAGTTGGAATGCAAAATTTACGGCAACGAATAATCCTTGGCCTGCCGCTCGAACTTCCATTGGCAATATCTCACAAGGTAATATCAAATTTATTGTTCCCCAAGACCAGGCAAACGCAGCATTGATCATGATAACGAGGAACATGGCTATTATTGCAGTTTGCGATGACAATGATGGAGTGCCAGATATGCCTAATGCTATTACGATTGCCAGGACAATCTGACAAACGAAGATTTGTAACCCTCCTTGCAAGAGCAACATCCTGCGTCCTACTCTATCAATCAAACATGTTGCTACAAGCACTGAGAGAATAATAATTGAACCACGCATGAAATTCGCAAGAAAATATTGTTTGGTACTTATGCCAATGTATCGATATAGAACAGGCGCAAAGACACCTATCACCTGCATTCCTGATAATTGTCGAAATGCTGGAAGAAGCAATGTCAACAAAAGTTGATGTCGATACTTACTGTCAAAAAGCGTCCGGTATGGTTTTTCACAAGCATTTCTCATGGCTTCATGGTATTTAATCAGGTAATTCAACTCGTTTTCAATATCTACGTCAATGCCACGAACTTGGTTTAAAGATCTGAGAGCTGCCTGCACTTTGCCTCGTTGGATCAAGCTACTAGGCGTATCAGGAATAAAAAATGCAATGACTGTCATAATAAATGCTGGTACTGCAGATATACTGATAGGAATACGCCAGAATCTGTTGTCATTAGGATATATCTGAACGAACAAACTAGTGATACATCTTGAAGTGAACACCCCAATCTCGAAGAATAATGGACAGCCTGTCGCAATTGCACCTCGCCATTTTGTTGGAGCCATCTCCACTAGGTACATTGGAGCTGCCTGATTTGTGAAACCTATTCCGAATCCCATAATAATACGACCCAAAATCAGCATTTGTATATTTTCAGCTAACGCATGAAGGCTTACGCCAATCAAGTAAACGATGCCACCAATGATCAATGCCCCTTTCCGCCCCGCAGCTGTTGTCAATCTCCCTGACAGTAACGCTGAAATTATACCAGCTATATACAATGACGACGCATATGCTGAAAGTTTCGTGCTCGTAAATATACAAAATAGATCAGGGTTGTCACTTCCTCGGCTTTGAAAAACTGCTGGGAAGAATTTTTCCAAAAACGGCTGCATTTTTGTTACATCTCCTGCAATTTGAAGGAAATCAATGAATAGATACATATAACTTGAATCCAATTATTATTTTAGCATTGATCACGGATATAAAATTTGAGAAAATGGGTGGTTAGTAAAACTAATTTACAGCAAATGAGAAAGAATTAATGAAAAAGAGCATTAATTTGCCATAAATATACGAGAAAGAATTGATGAAAAATGCACATTAATTTACCATAAAAGCCAGTTTCATAACCGAACATATATCCAGCAGAAGCTACAACAATGCAAATTATAATAACAGGAATTGTCAATTTTCCGTCTGAGTTATCGCCACGGTCTTCCTCGTGTATTACAATAATTGTTCCCTTACCCATACTTAATCCTTGAGGATTCACACTCTCTCTCTCAAATAAAAATTTGAACAAAGAGAAAGAGTGCAATCCGTAATTTTCATTATTGTTCAATACATGAACATATATAGACAGAATTTTCACAAGGCAAAAGAAATAGACGAGCTATTTTTGGTGTAGGATGGAACTTGAATTTCTCAAACATCCAATGGCTGCAGTGCATAGCTAAGAGTATCCCTATCAATCTGCAATGAAAATTCGGAGCCAATAGTTTTAATTATCTATATAAAACAAAAAATTCAAGTACTAAAATTTTAACCCAACAAATCTAACGAAAAGAAAGAGAGACTGTTGGTGGTCGCGTGAGTTTCGTTTGTTATTGAAGTGTTGTGATTTTGAAGCCACAAGTATACGCTTCCATATTTAATTATATGAGGTAATTCTGGGTCTTGCTTGATGAATCATTTTGCTCAGATGGGATGTTATCAGTCAAAACAAGAACTTCCTGATTTCTTGGTGATTTCCAAGTTTCGTTGCATTCTAGTTTTTCAGCAAAAGGGACCATTGATGTTAAAAAGAAAAGGTCACTTCAGGACAGGAAAATCAACTAGAAGCAAAGTGTAACATCAAGAACAAATAATTCCAACTATGTATATCATAAAAATGGCAGATATTATGCTCTTTTATGTTTATAGAGGAATTACTTTCTTTGAGAAAATAATGAATTGACTATTTGAGAATGGTAATCTTTTGCACCATCCATTCGGTATTGGAAAAACACTGAAAAAAAAACAGATAAATACCATATACTCTTGATAGGAAATGGAAAACTTGTACTACATTTTGAGTGATAATTTGGAACTCCTCATTCATCTTTGTTCAGTTGTTTTCTAGGAATGTGTGTGTGTATTTCCAGAAGCTAGCTTTACTTTTCTTGAGATACGTAAATTGGGACAAAACCGGCGGCTCAATCTGAAAGAGGGTGAAGCCCAGTTATCTGTTGCAAAATAGTCAAAACCAACGGCTGTAATTCAGATTTACCTCCATTTTGTTTCAAGGCAAGTAATGGAAATCGGAGAATTCCCAATGAAACTAAAGATGAAGATAAGAAATCCCAATACGAGTTTATTCGAGCTTTGAAGAATTTTTTGAGGTATGCATTTGACTACTATAATGAAAATTGATTTAGTTTTTATTTATATCGAATAACGCTTAAACTTATTATATAAATATTTGATTATAAAAAATTGAATGTTTATTAAAATATTATTCAAACAAAAACTAGTCAATGATCTCTAATTTCTAGAAGGAAACTATGTCATTCAACAATGTAACAAATAAAAAAATAAAATAAAAATCTTAAATTCTAAACAACCAAATTACAATGAAATTTTATCCAAATTCATCAACAATATGCACAAATATTCAATCATATGAAAATAACAATAAATTGTAATAAATTTTAAACTTAATAGGTTTACAAATTTTTCGTATATAATACACACATAAGAGTTTTATAATATTTAAACACTTAAATTTTTTTTAAATTTTACTAAAAATATTATTATTCAATTAATACTTTATAAAATTTTACATATCACTAATTAATTAATCTCTTATAACTTAGACTAAAATCATCCATCTATCACATATAACATGTGGGGTAAGCACAAATTGAGGCTACAATTTCAAAAACAAAGAACACTCGTGCCTAAATATAAGAGTCACTCTGATTAGCAATGCGTCGATGTATTCAAAAGTCCTAAGGGTATCCAAAAGTGTAACACCTCAAAATTTGGAAGGATATGAGGTGTGAATTTTCTCCACTTACAAATCTAAAAATTACATGAAAGTATTAAAATTTTACTAATAGACATTCAAAAATATTTCATAATCATAAAAGATTTATCAACATTGAAATTCTCGAAATTACTTAGGTGCATTATATTTTCATTCAAAACATATTTATAATCTATCATGCATCTAAGTGAATTAAATCTGAAGTACAGGACATGATGTATTTCTTTATGTGTTTATTGTTAAATTTCATAATTTTACTTATGCTTTTCGATGTATTAAGTGTTAAAACCTTGAGAAATGTTATAAATTGATTTCATAATAATATTTTTGTAACTTGGTTAGTAAAATAATCATGAAATGTAGAATTGAAAATATATTATCATATCAAGGTCATTTTAGTATTTTTACCTTTAATTAAGGATAAATTGATAATTTCATAATTTAATATTTTATTAAATAAATTTTATATTGAGATTTATGTCCAAATATCATGATTGGATGAATTAAAGGTGAATTAGAGGTATATTTTCTTAGTTAGGTCAAAACTGCCTTCTACCGTCTTCTAAAACTCTCACAAACTTTCTTCCATCTTCCTCCACTACTACTTCCACTATCTTCTACCATTGGAGAACCACCAAGATATTTTAGAAAAATTTCAGAAAAATTTTTTAAGCAAGAAAACCAAAGAAAATAAACAAAAACACCAAAGAAATTGTGGGGAGTTCCTTGAACCTTATTTAAGCTTAAACAATTTAAAGATTTTGATAATGTATCTGTTTGCAATGTTGTCAGTAGAATTTGTATGCTTTTGCTTATCTGGCTCTTCATTAACGATATGTTAATCTCTAAAATCTTCCTTGGTTTATTATCATTCTCCCTCCTGATAAACTGGTAATTGAGTTGAAGGCATTGACAAATCTAGATGATTCTGAATGATATACTCTATCAATTAATCTTAAATAATGTCAGAGTCCTTACCAATTTCACATGTTATATCCTTATGATTTCATAGTTTCTATGTATCTTATTAAGAAACAAATAACAACTCTATATAAAATAATATACTTATTCATATGTTTTTTATAAGTTAAAAATAATAATGTATTGTATTCATATATTTTCATTTCATAAAAGTATTTTTTACTTTAAATTTATTAATACTAATTAATAAATTGATATTTTTAATTATTTTACTTTTCATTTAAATTATTTATATTCTTAAAAATAATTTTTTATTATAACAATATTTAATTCAATTTTCTGTTCTTTACTATTTTTAAATATAAATCCATGTTATATCTATTAATTATTTTTTACTTAGATAAAAATACTCACTTTTATTAAAATATTTCTTTTGTTTCTATATTAAAAAAAATTAATTGACTTTAAATTTATTAAATAAAATTAAATAATTGAATCTTATAAATTTAATAGTTTAATTTAATTAAAATAAAATATATATTTATTAATTAAAAAATATTTTATAATTTTTTTATTTTTAATAATTATAATTTTTTAAATTTATAAATCCATTTGCATATGAATATTCAAATTTGTTTGCTAAAAGTGTATTTAATTTTCACTAATATTTTTATAAATTATATTATAACTATAATGATATCTATAATATCTTCTTATTTTTATATTTGATAAGTCATTTTGTCTTTATCATAATAAAAGAATTGAAATTGTCCGAAACAAATATATATTAGTTATATAAGTTACTATGAATATAAATATAAACAAAGTTATAATAATATACTTATGAAAACATATATATTTTATAATTAGAATAATGATAATAAATAAATAATAACTATAATTCATAAGATGATGTAAATATACAACAAACAAGTATTAATGATGATAAATTAATTTATAACAATATATAATTAAATTTTTTAAAATAAATAATAAATAATTAAAAAATATATAAATTAATCAAAATAAAATTTATCATAAAATACATAAATAGAGGATAAAAAATTTATGTTAAAAATTTTGTTAGTTTAGGGAGGAAAAAAGAAGTTCACTTAAAAAAATAAACATTTTCTAGAGAGTTTTCTTTCCTTTTTATTCTTCCAAAACAAACAAAGAGAATCCTAGTTTTTTAAAAAATTACTTTTTCTTTCTCTCGTGGGATTTAATAAAAATGAACCCGCCCTATAGAAAATATAAAAAATAAGATAAATATGCACTTAACATAGCCAGCATGTCACTAAAAGAACACAATAAGATTCCATATATGCAGCACATCTAATTCATCATTCTCAATAAAGCAAGTTCCAACAAACCCAGCCACTGAAACTGACTTAAAAATAGTGGTGGCAACCGGTAAAATCGAAGTTAGGGATATCTAAGATGTCCCTTCTATTAGAGTAGATGACCTCTAAGATAACGACCCAATTTTGTAAACTCTTAACACTTACAAACCACATCAATTTGAGCAGCAAGTGTTAGTAGTTTTATTGCAACCGGGTAGAGAACAAGTTCGCGTTTGGTTCTAATATAGCTCACACGTGCTATATGTATATAAACAAATCTCTCTACCTCAATTGAAATTTATCGTCATCGTTTTCTGGATGCAGCAAGGTATTGGTTCCGTGAATAAATCGTTTCCAATACCAATGGTTACTCCAAATTATTTCCATGGATTCTAAAGGAATCCCCTTTGTCTCGGGCGACGAAGAAGAACACCAAACGATGGCACATAGTTAGAGACAATGCAGCATTAGAATACCCCGTACTTTAAGTTGCATAACGTAGGTGAGCCATTGATTGAGCTATCAAAATGGAATGCAAAATTGATGGCAACGATTAATCCTTGTGCCCGCGGACTCGAATCCTTCCATTGACAGTAGCTCACAACTTAATATCAAATTAACTGTTCCCCAAGACCGCGCAAATGCAACATTAATAGAGGCGGCAAGGAACAGTGCTATCAGTGCAGAGCGCTTTGAGAACAATGGGGTGCCAGATGAGTCTAAGTCAGATGTCATTATGATTGCCAGTACCAGATGACAAATGAAGATTTGTAACCCTCCTTCCAGGAGCAACATCCTGCGTCCTATTCTATCAATCAAATAAGTTGCAGCAAGCACAGAGAGAATAACAACTGAGCCATATATGAAGCTCGCAAGAAACATTTGTTTGATACTAAAGCCAAGGAGTTTATATAGCATAGGGACTAAGCTCAGGATCACATGCATTCCCATTGATTGTCGAAATGCTGGAACAGCGACTGCCAGAAAAAGTTGATGCCGATATTTACTTTCAAAAAGCAGCCGGTATGGTTTTTCACTAGCGTTTCTCATGGCTTCGTGGTACTTAATTAGGTAGTTTAATTCGTTTTCAGTATCTACGTCAAGGCTACGAACTTGGTTTAAAGATCTGAGAGCTGCTTGTACTTTCCCTCGTAGGATCAAGCTACTTGGCGTATCAGGAATGAAAAAAGCAGTAACTGTCATCATAAATGCCGGTAATGCGGATAAACTCAAAGGAATACGCCAGCATCTGCTGTCATTAGGATATATGTGAATGAAGAAACTACCGACCCATATTGAAGTGAACAACCCAATCTCGAAGAATAATGGAAAGCCTGTCGCAATTGCACCTCGCCATTTTGTTGGAGCCATTTCCACTAGGTACATTGGAGCTGCCTGATTTGTGAAACCTATTCCGAATCCAATAATAATACGACCCATAATCAACATTTCTAAATTTACTGCTAATGCTTGAAGGCTCACGCCAATCAAGTAAAAGATACCACCAACGATCAACGCCCCCTTCCGCCCAGCAAATGTGGTCAATTGCCCTGCCAACAACGCTGAAAATATACCAGATACATACAACGATGACGTATATGCTGCAAGTTTCGAGCTATTAAATACACAAAACGGAGTCTGCTTGAAACTTTTCATTCTACTAAAAACTGATGGGAAGAATTTCTTCACAAAGGGCTGCGCTTTTGTTACTCCTGCAAATTTTAAAATAAATTTAATTATAAACCATATAAATTGAATCCAATTATTGTTTTATTTGCATTGAAAACGGACAACATTCGAGAAAACAGGCGAATAGGAACACTATTTTACCATAAATATACGAGAAAGAATTGATGAAAAAGACACATTAATTTACCATAAACGCCTGTTTCATAACCAAACATAACTCCAGCAGAAGCTACAGCAATGCAAATTATAATAATAGGAGCTGTCAATTTTCCGTCTGAACTATAACCACTGTCTTTCTCGTGTACCACAATAGTTTTCCTTTTACCCATATTCGATCCTCGAGGATGAACACTCTTTCTCTCTCAAATAAAAACTCGGTCAGAGAGAAAGAGTTGATCCATACTCTCAAACATATTCTTTCGTTGTTGTTAAATATACAAATATATCTGGACAATATTTTCGCAGGGTAGACGAGCTATTTTTGGTGTACGATGGAACTTGAATTTCTCAAAATTTGAATGGATGCAGTGCATTGCTACGAGCCTTCCAATATCAACTAGCAATGAAAATGATTGGGAGACTTCATTGGAGCCAATAGTCTAGAGAATATATAAATATATATATATATATATAATATATAAACAAAAATATTGAAATTAATACTAAATATTAGTCCAAAGTGATATAGAAGTAGAAGAAAAGGAGATCAATGATGTCGCCTTATACTTGGATTTGTATTTAATATTACTAAAAAAAGTTTACAATAAATTAGTATCACTAAATTTTTTGTAATTTTATTTTTAGCACTACAATTTCAAAGGAAGTCTTAATTGAAATATTTACAGTGCTTTATTTTAGAGAAAACTTGAACCTTCTTACATATTTGTTCTGGTTCTTTGATACTCTTTTAATTGTGAGTAGGTTTACGAAAAAATTCCATTTTCTTTATAAAAAGAATGTAAGAATTAATTAAGTTTTAAATAGTTTTCAACCCTACAGGAGTAGTATTGTCACGATGAAATGGTGTAATCTTTATGTCTTTCTTCAAGAATCTCAGTTTTGCACAATTGGGATGTTGTCATTCGAAGCAAGAACTTTCCGATTTCTTACTGATTTTCAGGTTCCGTCCAAGCTGCCTTTGCTCTTTCTCTCTCTTTTCATAGAGGATTTACTTTTCTTTGATAAAAGAAAATAATAAATATAGCAAATAATCAACTTCCAATTTTCACTATTAATAAATATTGTTTCATCGTAATTAATTTTATTTTAATATTTAATATAATTTTTTGGTTAACTAATTGTCCTTAATTTATTAATATTGTAATATTTTAATAATATATTAACATATAACCATGATATATCATTTTATTAAAATTATTAACATAAATTATTATAGTTTATTGTATTTATAAATCAAAAACGTTAATCAATAATGTTTATTGTTGATAAATTCACAATATTCTTATTATTTTATCTATATTTTTTATTTTTATTTTTTAATCATATTATTATTTATATTAATTATAATTTATTTTTATAACCTTATCTTTATCATAATAAATATATTTAGTCATACTATTTCATATTTTTTATTTTTTATATATAAAAAATTATTATTATGTAATTATATTTTTATTATTCTTAAAAAATATTCTCAAAGAAAAATTGACCACCAACTAAAAAATAAAATAAAATATTGTTGATTAGTTGTAATGATGTTTTATAAATATGATTGAAAATTGAAACCCACTTTTAGCAAAACTAATTAAAACACACTTAGATATTTGAATATTAAGTTTAGATTGTGTTCAAAATCTATTTATTCATGAAAATTCACATGCAATTGAACTTATAAATTTTAGAAAAAATAAAATGATGCATCCGAAAAATATATTTTGCACAGTATAACTTTAAGTATTTGTTACTAAATTGCCTATTAATTTATAAGTTTCAGTTATTTTATATTTGAAAATAAAATTTAAAATGAATTTTAATTTTTTTGTTTTGATTTTGAAATGCGCGAACTATTTCAATCAAAAATTTTTTTGTCCCTATTTAATTATAATTAATTTAAAATAACATATTTTATATTTAGAATTTTTAAAAAGTATATTTATTAAAATATATTTTCTAATAAGGGTAAAAAATTAATCAAAATTTAAATTTATAAATAAATATTAATAAATTCAGAAGTAGAGTATTTTTTTTCTAAATAAAAAAAATATGATTCATTTCCATGAGCCTAATAGATAGTGGAATTGTCTGAGTGGTTGATGTAGGGAAGGGATATGCATCCATTATAAAAATTCAATACCAAATCCATATTAAACTTATAACAAATTTAACGTTTTATAATTAAATCTACCCAAATGGATATTAAACATTTACTAAATCCATAGCGAGTATTCGTGGATTTTTAGTGAGTTTTTATTTTTCTAACTACACTTATATTATATTTTACTTTTATAAAATCAATATAATTTAATGCACGATTCATTTAAAAGATTACTTAGAAATTCATCATTAAAAATTATAGTAATTAAAAAAAATACAATTTAATTGCATACATAAATACATATGCACATTTGAATCAAAAATAATATTATTATATTTTTTTAAAAAGAATTTCTAAAAATACTATTTAGAAAGTAATATGAAACATGGCATACGATATGTAGTATTTGAAAATAAAAATAATCTTTTTTATAAGAAAAAAATAATTTCAAGTAAATAAAGATGTTTCTACAAAAGTACAAATTTCTTTAATCTTTTTTCACTATAAATATCACGTATATATATATAATGTAAGATAGGTAAGAGAGAGAAGTGTGGTCAAAATAAATCAGGCTGAGTCCTTTTCAACACTTCTCAAGCTTCAATTCTCAAAAGACTGAAAATATCAAAAGACTAAATTCATTCACATTTGTAATCATTTTTTGTTTTTTCAAAAAAAAAAAAAAAAAATATAAAAATATAAAAAAAAATCTTAAAATAACTACATTAATATTTATAAATAAAATTTATATATAAATTATATATACTAACATATATATGTAAAAACAATGTTTCAATACATACAGATGTATTAAATATTAATGTTATTTTAAAAGTATTTTATTATAATAAAATATAAAAAATATCTCAAATAATTATACATTCAAATTAGAATATTCTAATATATAATATACACAAGTTTGGATCTAGACACAAATATGGATTTAAATTTTTAAAATTATGGATTACTATATGAAACTATAACACTTATCAACTTATACACTCGTAAGCAAACAAAATCTAAACTATGAATTAAATATAATTTATATTTTTTAAACAATTATATCTTATAATCAAAACTCAAAAGAACTAATTTTTATTTTTTTTTTGTTTAAAAATTTTTTCAAAACCATTAAAAAAAACAAAAACAAACAACAGCATCAAAACATCAAACTCGTCTTAAAATCCCCTCGTGTCCCATTGGAACCAATTATTAGTTATCATCACATATTGTTAAAGAAACTTCAGCTTTTTCCCCCATTCCCTTGTTTGAGGAAAAAGATACTGCCAATGAATAAGCCCTTATACAACTCAAATTAGTTAATGTGAAGAGTCTTAGAAGGCATTAGCTTGACATTGTTGATAAAACAAAAATGGAAAGCTAAATCAAATCTAAATCATGTGAATGGTGACTCAAAACTAAATTTTAAATGATGACAAAGCTAAATCCTAGAACGGGGTGGTCCAAATTAAACAAAGTAATTAAATTAGATATTGAGTTCGAAGTGTTCGTCGTATGAGGATCGTTGGATTGAAAAACGAAAAAATATTATTTTAAATTCAAATAGAAAAAAATCATCAACATATTAAATTCAAAAAAATAAG